>JAUMHD010002783.1:0-85577 GCA_032359135.1 Ulvella scutata
CCCCCCCCCCCCCCCCCCCCCCCCCCCCCCCCCCCCCCCCCCCCCCCCCCCCCCCCCCCCCCCCCCCCCCCCCAATACATTCTACGAAACCTCTCCTGTTTTAAAGAAAAAACAGGAGAGGTTTATTTCCTCCACTGGAAGGGGGGCAACTAGAAGTGTCGCACGTTTGCCCTCAACACGGCTCCAATCTTTTTATCTTCCAACTGGCTCGTGTTTCGTGTACCCAACACTGTTCCTCCGTGTTTGTCGCGACCATCAATCTTTTTTGGCATTAGCCGAGGATGCAAAAGTTTGGGCACAAGCACAAAACACAGTACAGAACGCTTATGATGCCGTGGTGCCAAAAACTACCTGTCGTTGAGGAATTCTTTGAGGCTGCGAACATTGCTGTTCTCGCAGCGGTGATCTTGGACCAGTAAAGCTATAGGTGAGCAGCATACGCTTCGAACCAGCACTGCGTCCTGTGACCCAGCCGTTGCTTCTGTCCATTCTTCTCACCTGTCACATCGTCGCCACTGGCTCTGACACGCGGGGGCTGTGACGTGGGTGTGGATTCGAGTAACTCTCCAGGGCTTTGCGAATTCATCCCAGATGCCTGGTTGAGCCTTGCACCGAATCAAAGGTATGTAGGACGGTTTTTTTTACTCCTCCTCGAATCATTACACGGAATGGTGGGACTGGAGCATAGATGAGAATCCGATCCTCCCGGGCGTGTGACCTTGATTCGGGCATGAGCCATCATCAGAAGGAGCCATGGTCCTTCAGGAGAGGGCGCATGAATTATAACATGCGGTGGTTGGTTGCCGCCCTGTTCGAGGAATGACACACCACCGCCACGTCACGGATCCAACGAGATTTGCCAGGAGCATATCACATATTGTCCAATACTCGAAGATTACGACACAGAGAAGCGCATACTGTGTGCTTGCATTCAGCAAATCGTAATATCAACAAGTCCTGCGCAGCAACCTTGGCATTGCTGCAAGAGTGCTAGTAGCACACTCTACGAGCACTGAACCTGGCCGCAGGCACGCGTACTCATGACGTCACTTTAGAATAGCATGTTGTCAGTACAGTGTAAAGCTCAGCGCCACTGCACTCGGTTCGGGAGTGTGCACGTGGCGCTTCGAGCGTGTCCCAGCACAGGCGTGGTTAGGCGCAGTGCCGTCCCAGTGGACTTTCTTCCCCTTCTGACAGATGCTGTGCATCATCTTCCTCTTGCCTGGGAGCGAGTCGTGCTTCCCTGTAGCTCTGTCAACTGCGGAGATATGATCTATAGGAGGTACGCTCAAGATCCACTCCAACGAACGTGCGCGCTGCACACAACTTCAACGACTTCAACCAGTGCGTCAACCCTTATCCATTGCAGTACTTTGGATCCAGCGTTGCGCATGGAGGACGACGGGGTCAATCCCGCGGTGTGGTTCATTAGTGCAGTCGTGCTGGCGTTCATCACCGCAACGCCAGGCCCTCTTCAAGCAACATGGGACATGTACATTGTTGCCCCGTTTCTGAACCTCACCACTACATCTCTCCGGAAGAAGGACGTTGAGGTCGGCAAGAAGCTGGCCCAAGGAGGATTTGGGACAGTGTATATGGGCAAGGCAGGGGCTACTATTCCAGGCAAAATCAGGAAGGGCCAGGTGCTCATCTACTACCTCCACAAACCGACCGATGTGAGACTTGTGCAGCACGCTTTGTGCAGCAGCACTCGAATAATTGTGACAACCAGACGTTATCTTTGCAGAGCATTATTGTCAAGAAAGCCACCGAATTCGGGGAGGCTGAGGTGTGGATGAACGAGCGGTTGTCAAGAGCTTGTCCTCAAGCCTGTGCAACCTTCTTGACCGCGTACCCTGATGGGCCAGCTCGCATTGGAACGCCCCTGGTGCTGGTATGGAAGTTCGAAGGCAAGCTGTCTCTGTTTGAGGCCCTCCAAGCCCGCAATTTCCCTGCAAACATAGAAAAGGAGCTTCTGGGCCGGGAGCTGCGAGTCGAGGATAGCCGCATGCGCAGCCGTGCCATCATCCAGGTGCGGCACTGCATGCGGATGCGCCAGGCTCTGCGGGCATGCATACATGTGCAATAGCACATACATGTGCTATTGCACATGCATGCATAGCAGCTAACAGGTTTTGGGTGTTCCCCTGATCCCTGACACATTGTCTGCGCAATACTGCATCCTCCTGGACAGGCTGAACGTGGTGGGCATCTTGCCAGCAGAAACGTCATGCGCGAAGAGGACCTGGAACTCATACAGCACGAACTCTGCTGCTGCGCATCCACTTCACTGATGGTTTAGTGCAGGCAACGCACTTAATCGAACAGATGGAATGGCGCCCTTGCTGACACACGATGCTGCCCATGTAGGTCATCATGCAACAGATCTTACAGAACCTGAGCGACATTCACAGCACCGGCATCGTCCATCGGGACGTGAAGCCTCAGAACATGATTCTGTCGCAGAAGGGTATCAAGATGATCGACCTTGGGGCCGCCGCTGACCTCCGCATCGGTATCAACTACGTTCCCAATGAGTATCTGCTTGATCCACGATATGCTCCACCTGAGCAGTACATCATGAGCCCCCTGACTCCAAGGTGCGACTGTGATGACTGCACCACCTTCTGAAATCGTGACAGTAGCCTCCTGCAAGAACTTGTGCTCGCTTGGTTGTGTTGTATGCTGTGCTTCGGTTGTCTGCAGCTTCAATACGAGTGAGGCAAATTCTCAGGCTGATGTCAGGTGCTCTAGCAGCAGCTGTAGATGTGACTGTGTGTGTGCGCGCAGGGCACCTCCCACACCTGTGGCGGCTTTGTTGTCCCCTGTACTGTGGAAAATCAATCAGCCAGACCGCTTTGACGTTTACTCAGCTGGCATTGTCCTGATGCAGCTTGTTTTTTCGAACTTGAGGTCAGACTCGAATCTCATAGCATTTCGGAACAGACTGGAGGACTGCAACCATGACATCACCCGCTGGCGTGAAACAGTGGATCGCAAAGGCTCACAGTACGCGGAGGGCTTCGCTGTTCTGGATGCTCAAGGTGGCTGGGATCTGCTGTGCAAGGTTTGATCCAGCTTCTGCAGAGTGCTGCAGCTGATGGCAGTGAGTGCTAGAGCAGTTGTGCACTGACCTGCAGTAGTAGCTACCTTGACTGCCTCGCTGCGTGCAGTTACTGGAGAAGATACCGTCCAAGAGGCTATCAGCAAGGCAAGCGTTGCGGCACGAGTGGTTTCAAGGGCAGCCGACAAATGGAGCACGTGCTGTGGCAAGCCGCATCAATGATGCAATGGACAGTCAGCTTGAGCAATTTGCGCAAACCTTGCCAGTCAGACGGGAAAACTCGTTGTCAGAAGCTGAGCTGTACTCTGCACTTCAGCAAGATAATGCTCCTAGTCCAGAGAGCCAGCAGCGGTACATGCCGCGAACAGTTGCTTGGTGGCAAGAGCGCTCGGTACGCACCACCCAGCTCTGCTGCTCACACTTTGCTTCATGCGTGTCTGGAAAGTTCTGAGTGATATTTCAATGGTGCACCACAATTTACATTTTATACGGGTTCTGTGCAGAGGCAGCAGGATTCAAACAGCGCGCTCGCAAACATAATGCGAGGCAATGGGAAGAAAGTTGTCAAGCCAACTCGCGGAGCAAGTGGCTTTGCTACACAGCGCGCCATGGGGTTTGCCAAAGACGAGCCGCGCAAGGAGGCAGGGGAGTCAGACAGCGAGGAGCAAAAGGAGCCTGTTCGATCTGGGCTGTTTTCCCGTCTGAAGAAAGATTGAAGGATGTTACGGTTGCCTTGGCGGCGAGTGGCAGAATAGGTGCTGCAGTTGACACTGCAATTTCCGTAGAATAGGTGTGACAGAGGGGTTTTGTTGAAGAATTGCAGTCATCAATGAGTTCTTGTACATGTTGCGGCAAAACTACACACTGATGTTCTGCCTTTGTACACCACGTCTGGTGAGAGTGTCTGCTCCTGCTGCACTCACCGTGTGGGCCTTCATCAATTGAGCTACCATGGGCTGGCATTCATTGTGATGCGCAATTTGCACCTCGCCTCGTCCCACTACAGATGATCTTAACTTCTGCTCTTCCACCGCACTCCTTGCCACGAGCTGATTGAGCTGTACACATGGCAGATGCAGTTAGCAACCACTCAATGTGAGGCATAATTGCTTTGCATAGGCAACCCAGCATCGATTCCACACCATCACAGCAACGTGCTGTTTGTGTTCATGATAGTACTGGATCGCACCTCTTGAGCAGTTGCTGGCGCATGCGTGCTAGCATCAATGTGCTCAGATGAGCGCTTGATGATGTCCACCAGCAGCGCATGGCGGGCCTTGGCATCAGTCTTACCGTCAAATGCACCACCTGCATGCATGCATTTGGTCCGCCCAAAAATTGCCCTGAATTTGTGCACATCCAGGAGATTCCTCAATGTTTGCCACTGCTATCAGGATGTCACATACCTTCCATGACTGCAGCAGCAAGTCCCTGCTTCTGCCCAGATATCTTCAGGATGTGCTCTTCAATGGAGCCTGGAATGAACAGTCGAAGTACCAGCACATCTTCCTTTTGCCCAAGCCTGTGCACACGAGCTTGCGCTTGCAGGTCTTGTGAAGGATTCCAATCGGTGTCAAACATAATCACTGTATCTGCTGCCTGCAGGTTCAGGCCCACCTGCAAGAGCAGAGCTGGTGCTAAGTCCAGGTGGGGAGCACTTCAAGTACAGATCAGGAGTCCAAAGATGATTATGCAGTGATGTTGAAGACCGCTCACCCCCCCTGATCGAATGCTGAGCAGCATCACGGGCACCTGCACAACCAACACTACTGGGTTTAGCCATCCTGAAGATGAAGATACATGCATATAACTGTACTGCATTGATCAGACTCCTGCTGGTATTGTCCCCACCTTGCCACTGCTGAATTCTTGAATCAGCTGCCCACGCTCTGTGGAATTTGTTGTCCCATCAAGCCTCAGAAATTCAAGCCCCGCCCAATCCAGCACTTCTTCAACACTATCCAGAAGCATAGTCATGGTAGAAAAAATCAGTACCCGGTGCCCTGGAGAAACACAAAGCCGTTGAAATTCACTCTATGTATGTTCTTTCATGTATCATGTTTTTCAAAGAAGCTGGGAACAGGACAGTAGGAAGCCTACCGAGAAACTCCAGACGTTGCAACAGTTGAAAGAGCACAGCCATCTTGCCCCCTAGCTGCATGCTGCTGGGTAAGCAGTGGTTGCTTAGGGACGAGTCACTACCAGTGACATGAAGCTTTGAGGTCAAGGGGTCATTGCATATCTTGCGCATCTCCATCAGCAAGTTATTTATGCCCTTCACGTCCTTGGCAGAGCCTTTGTTGGCCAGAAGACTGAGCATGCTCTGCTGGTACGTTGACATGAGGCATGGGACCCTCCTCTCGACCTTTGGTGGCAGGGCTGTTGACAGAATGGCCTTGGTCCTCCGTAGCACAAAGGGCTGGAGAACTTGATGCAACCGGTTGGTAACAATGAGAAGCTGCTCCTCTCTGAGAGCTGCCTGTGCAGCACGTGCTGCTGCTGTGCTTTTGTTGTCTCCGTCCACGTCACTGTCCTTCCACGAGTTGAACCACGAGTCAAACTCTGCTGAGCTCTTGAAAACATGCGGCAGCTGCATCGAAGCCTCCAATTTTTGCAGCACTGCGTTGATCTCAGCTGCATAGCCTATATCAGGTAAGCCTGGTGTCAGGAACAAGTTGTCTGGGGCCCACCAGGAAGTTCAGAAGAGACCACAACTCCTCAAGCTTGTTTTGGACAGGTGTACCAGTGAGTAGCAGCTTGTGCTTGATGCGGTAGCTCTTGAGTGTTGCGTTGAGCTTGCATTCGTGGTTCTTGATTCTGTGGCCTTCGTCCAGGATGAGGTAGTACCACTGCTTGTTTGACAGCTTCATAGAGTCCCGCAGCAAAAGCTCGTAAGTTGTGAGCACAATGTTGCACTTTCCTCGCTTTGCCTGAAGCATGTCACTCTTAAGAACCCAGAATGAACATTTGCCGTCCATGCCAATTGAGTGTTCAAGCAGGATCTGACCATTGTCAGAGGTGTGACCTGAGACGGCACACAGGGCCGCACGTGTATGTTCCAGGCTTGCGTACGCTCTTCTTTAGTGCCATGATAGATGCATACGGAAAGTCTGGGGCTGAATCGTTGAATTTCTGCTGCCCAGTGAGAGATGACGGAGCTGCACAGATAATTCATGATGAGGTCACAGTAGCTCATGAGGCATACACTCCTCCCCAACACATGCCTACGATTGAGATGTGCACTCATCAGAACGAACTTAAAGACCATAACAGCTACAGGTACTTTCACCATTGGCAATGCTAGCAGTATTCCCGCAAGAGTCCACAGACAAATAAGCGTTGGCTCTGGTCTGAAATTAACAGAGCTCCAGTGAAAGGGTTGATAAAGACTGCAATCACTTATACCAGCATCATGCCAGCCAATTATCCGGAGAGTCTACTCTCCCGCAATACACAGCAAATGCACGACATGTGTTGCGCAACCCACATCAGCGATCATTCATAGCACATACCCAGGACTTGCAATCAGGAAGGGCCCTTTTTCAGAGCGATTTTCCACTAGGTATGTGATCAAAGCAATCACTTGGATAGTCTTTCCCAATCCTGCAAGGCACACTCTCATCTGTGTTGCATGTTTGAGGTGTGTTCAGCATTTGGCTTCATCTCGACATGACAGAGATGAAGGAACATCAGGAATGGCGTAGGTCAAGATAAACCAAGCATGTGTTGACACTGAGAAGATTCCATGAATGGCAGCTGGGTGCTCCACAGACGCAGACCAAACTACAGTACAGCGCTACGCACCCATCTCATCTGCCAGGATGCCATTTAGAGAGAGGTTGTTGAGGCCAACCTGAAACCAAGTGCATCTTGAGTCTTGAGCGGATGTTTCACAGGTCCATTGCAGAAATACAATGACTCACAGGTTGTGGGGGCCGCACCATCCATGCCAAGCCCTCTACTTGGTGTTCATGTAGCGCTGTCTGCAAAATTGGCAGGTTGCCATCTAGATCTGCAGGAATACTATGTGCAAGGCTAGTCCAGGAGTCTGTTGCTTGTCTAATGTCTGTGAGATTGTTTCTTCCGCGGCCTGCAGCACCAGGAAGACATCCTGTACTGCGAATTTGAAACCCTGTGTTGAGAAAATCGAACACAGCACACATGCATACATGCGTGGCCCGCACCGGCAGTAGGATTCGGCCCCTTGGCCTGCAGCCTGTTAATAGTCTCTGTTAAGCAATCTGTACTTGCCTGAAACGCAGCGAAGCTATGTTACTTTCAGAATAGAGCCAAGGTATATGAATCTGTGGATGGTTGCGGTATCACAGCATCCTGAAAATACCTGCAGCAGTTTTCCAACAAACTGGTCTCCTTCCTTGTTCACCTGCAGTGACAAACGTATTTGGCTGTGAAGCAGAATAAGATATTTATCTGGTCTCCTTCAAGCACTGCACACTGGAAGAGCCAGACCTCCTCAAGATACGCATCAAAATCGCTGGAACGCAAGTGTGCTGCTCGCAGCTTCGCAGTTGCTGCAACATTTGCCCAGTACCTCTCCTCAGCCTCTATGTGCGTTGCTTGCAGCTGTTTGTTGATGCTGCTGGTAACAAGCTTCCGTGAATGAGACATAATTCGAATCTGCACTCATAACCACTTTGGCTTTTCCAAACAGAAGATAGACCATGTAAAGGATGTAGCCTTGCTTTACTCACACAAGAGGAAGCATGAACACCTTGCAGCCTCGTTGTGAGACAATATCAATGCCTCCATCTTGACGCAGCACTGGCCTGTGCCTTTTCATCAACAGGTTCTGGGCCGACACGACATTCTGCGCTCGTTCTTTCCTGCATTCATTACCAGATGACGGTCCTGAGGGAAGTTATCATTCAAGGGGAGCGTTGGGTGCTTGTTGGACTTTGTGCATGGCATACCGTGCTGTTTGTGCCTCCTCTTCACGCCGCTGCTTCATGCCCTGCCTTATCGGATGCATCAAAACAGACTTCTGTTGCACTAAGGCCGTGATGGACAATTGGCAAGTTACCCCTGAAGCGGGTGCCTCTGCCTTTGGACCTTCATTTTTGATGGGTGACAACTGTTGGTCTGACCAGTGCTTTCGTCTGGTGTGTGGTGTGGGCACCAGCCAACCATCCCGGGGCTCCAATAGTCCACGATACCGACGACATCCTTTCTTTTGAATATCATGGAAGTTTCCCTCAGCCTGTATATTGGGCTGGGGGACAACACAGCTCATCGATGTGCAAACAATTGAGAGCTCGGAGTTGTGACAGATCAAGCAGCCGCGGGTGCACGTACAAAACACAGCGCACTTCTCTCAAATATTTTAGAAGAGGCTATGTGTCACGCTTGGTATTAAACAAGGCACGCGTTGGTCTTTGTGCACGAAACGCGACCTTGAAAATTCCGTTTCTTCGCAAGAGCAACCTGAACTGCACTGACACGAAAGCATACACCAGTATGCGGAGAAGCTTGAGACCTTAGCTCTTCAATCTGTTGCACGAGGAGCATTGTCGCGGTAATCAACAACGTCCGTTCGGAAGAGTCGCAAAAGTGTGCGAATTCAATCAGTTTTAAACAAACGCAACCTTAAACGCTACCGAGCAGGCACAGACAACAGCAAATTTCTGTGCATGCATCAAGGTACTTGACTGTATAGCACAATCTTTCTGAGGTCGTATACCTTTCTGCGCATGCCGTGACCCTTGCGCTTCCTGCGACGGTTTCTGAGATCGATATCTGTGGTGTCCTGGGTTCAGCGCGCATCCTGGTACAATAGTCAACAACCTACGGTGAGGAAGCGATCTTTCCGCTGATCTTGAAGGGGTGCGGACGAGATGGAGCTGGATCAGTCAGCCGGCAACCCTGAAACGAGCAAACAACGAAGCAGCCAGGTCCAGACAGGTATTACTGAGTACTGTCATAGACGCCCGGGAGCAGGCCTGATGAATTGAATTGACTTGTCTTGACTTTGCTGTCAATAGCTTGGCTGTAAAGGGCATCGCCTGCAGCAAAGGAAGGCATTGCTAATGTGGAAGCAGCGTATCAAGAAATTGACGAAAGGATCGATCTACACTTGGAGCACTTTGAAAAGATGCTGGAAAGGATGAGGGAAAATTACAGGAATCAACTAATGCAAGCCAAGAACGATGCCAGGGTGAGTGTTGCTCCAACACCCTCAACACCGTGCACGGGTGCCGCAGCACCATTGGAAACTGGTACATCAGCATGTGTTCCATGCATTCTGCTGTTCCATCTGTAATTTTGAGCTTTCTTCTTACTCTGATTCTGGCACCCGGGTAGGCACACCTTGTGTGCTCCGCACCTTTCGGTACTCTGGCAACCTGACAGCTACGAGGCTTTTCAACCCTGCGGCTGCCCATCCACCACACTCCCCCCCCCCACCCATCAACGTCCATGAGGTCTGAAGCTTCTCCTTCATTCATCTTTTTTCGTCGTATTTCCTCGTATGAGAGAAATGCCTAACTGTAGGAGTACGTGGAGAGTGCGATTCAGAGGTGGCGCGAAACAAGTGATGATATCGTGTCATGCCATGAGTCACTGGAGCAGTCCAAGAATCTCATTGGCATGTTCAGTTCCGCAGTTGAGACTGGCAGGTACTCACAGGCGCACTATTTGTACAAGGGCCAAACCGTACTGTGCACTAATCAACATTCCCGGTATTGTGATCTGTATGGGTGGGGAAATGATTTCTGTTTGTAGGTACCTGAACGAGGATGAACAAGTGGCGTGACATAGATCATAAGCTGTTCTGGCAACTCTGCTGACACAGTTCTGGACCTCGATGTTTGGTAACCGAGATAAGACACTGTTGTGATGAATGGGCCTGTTGCCAAGGTTGATACAGCGTGTTGATTTTGTTATATTGCATCATGAGGAAGTTTTGCAAATTGATCATGCATGAAGGTCGAATGTGCCTCACTACATGTAGTAAGGCACATTGTGTAACTACACAAAAACAGAAAAGGTCGCTAAGGCGAGTATTCTCGAACTTGTTTCGTACAAATACCCTGATGCTGTGAGTTCAACATAATCTGACCGGGGAGTATTTGGGCAAGCAGCCAAGTAGCAAATGTCTGTTTCTAAATGTTCATACTTCGGCCCAACCAAAGTTTCGTAGTTCCGAAACTGGCGCTGGGACATTTACATCGTGGAAGCGGGTTGTGCAAATGGGTATCCTATGAGCCCCGTTCACAACCCCATCCCCCTTATTGGACCATATCAAAACCATTCCCATGGCAACGCCAGCATTTCACATCTGGAGACAACTGCCTCAGGTGCGGTCCCCTTTGAAGTTCTCTGTTCGAGGGCGCAACAAGAGTGGGGTGGTTGTCCCCACAGTTGAGGTGGAGTAGACGCTGCGGTAGAATAGCTTAGTCTGCTGCGAGGTAGTGTAGTATTGCATTAGTTATGTTTATCTCAGGGCTCTTTCGGTTATGCTTCCGTGTTGGCATGTTTGCCATGGAGTGTTGTCTTTGATGTGCTTATGTATGCATGTAGTTTACCCTGTTCGAACATGTTCGTTGTTTCCTGTTTAGATCTCTCCTGCGTCCTGTTGATGTAAACTCAAGTGTGGGGTTTTTGCATCTACAGCATCTGCTGGGCCTACCGAAAGCCTCAGTGTGCACAGTAACTGTTCATGGGAGAAACAGATTCTGAGCCTGCTTCGCTCTCTCCTGCAGGATCCTGGTGGAGCAGGCGACGGCACACAGGAGCCTCTTGGCTTGATTTCAGATTTCCAAGCTGTACACAAGCTTTTGAATTGGTTGATGACTCCCAGGCTGATGATATTTTCCAATGGCCTGATGTTTTGTTTACGCAATGTCAGTCTCGGATTTCTCAAGCTGCAGCAGGACCAAACAATGCTGCAGCCCCAAATCGGGGCTTGAAATACCAGGTCAGGACAAATGCTTGTCTCTCTGAATGTGTAGTACATTGCGTAGGTGATTTCAAGAATCAACATACAGTTGTGGGTGAATGATGGCAGCATTGGGTGGCCTGTCATGACGATTCGGCTGCCACTCCAGCGACGGAACCTTTAACACTTTCCTGTACTGGCTTGCCCATCGGGCCTCTACTTTCTTGCATTCCTCTAGCTGGCAGGCCGTCCAAATTCTCATTTCCTGAACAAATCCACCCGCCCTGTTCTCGCACAATACAAATGCACACAGTCATCTGAAGCAGCGCTGCAGTGTCCTTGTGTTTCGAATGTCGATAGCAGGGAACACCTTCTCTTTCCTACGAGGTGTTGGGGTGGCACTAGGGAGTTGTGTGGCTGTGTACTTGACATGTGACGCCATCAGCGACACAATCATCTTGCGTGAATGTCACAGACTAGTTTTGCCCTTAGCTCTTGCGAGAGATGCTTTGAATTCCGAACTGGGCGGGGACCTGCAACCAGGCCCTTGGTATTCTTCCCTTGTGAGGTCATCTCCTTCAGGACGCATGTATCAGTGCCAGTTCAGATTAGATGGCAGGGAAAGGAGTTCAGATGTCACTGCAACTGTTCACCGCCCTCCATATACGAGCACAGCTCTGTACAACCTGTTTGGTCCTGGGGAATGGCAACTGAAGCACTGCCATGTCTTAGTCGGTATGCTTTCCAGACGCTCCCTGTACTCGGAGTTCTTTTTCTCACGTGTATGGGTGTGGAGCTCTTTCAATGTGCAGGTGGCACCGGTGTACAAGTACGATCCGTTGACCTGATGATGGAGCCAAGCAGTGAGCCTGAAAAGGACAAGAAATTGTTACCACCGCACTTGTTCCATGGAACAAGCACCCAGGCGCCCAAGCTCTGAGCGCATTCAGCTGCGCATTTTTGTGCGCAGTGCTTGGTTGGACTCATGCTTCCAATGTGAGGAGTGGGGGACGACGCAATGTCCACATTGTACCAATGAACTTGGTTTTAACTGCATCAATCTAACCATACAATCACAAGTGGGGTTTTCGCTGATTTTCTCAGTGTTTGAGATGAGAATATCCGTTACTGAGTCACTCTAATCGTGCCTCGCGACTGTGCCGCACAACCCAAACAGTGATCTACCTGCCATGCTTGCAGCAGAAGGGAATAAGAAGTGCTAGTGAGGGAACAGAACCACAACCTACTTCAGGTCACGTCTGAGGACAGAAACGACGACTTGTGCACATTCGGGTATCATCTCTGCCTTTGGCACCAAATTTTGGGCTTCTCTTCCTTGACCTTTGTCCCTCTTCACATATTCGTAACCATACAATTCAGCTATGCTCTTATAATCCATACAATCCATCACTTGCCAACCATGCTGCGCAGAAACCTGCATGTCATAGCTGCTTAGCTCCCAGTGCGACATTGATCAGGGGCTCTGTTACACAGTGCTACGTCCTGTTTGCAGCACACCTCCGGAAAGTCATCTCCAAAACCCCATACCCAGCTCGCCAGCAGACTGGAACGGGCATGCTGCCTTTTCACCATGCTTATGGGAGTCATGGTCGTGAGAAGAACGGATCCTGGGGCAGATACACACTCCATCTCCTCCAGCAGCCGCATGTTTACCTCTTCACTCAAGTACCTGCACCAGACCAGGCAATCAACTATGCTAGCATAAGCCACCTCCCTGCGACAGAACTATTCCCATGGGGCAATGGCTGCCATGTCAGAGCAATGTAACACAGCAGGGGTACATACATGACGAGGCCTTCCAAGACCCAAACTGTAGGTCGAGTGGAATCAAATCCTGTGTCTTCCAGCGCATTCTTCACAGGCACCATGCCAATGTCAATGCCTGCATCACATGTGCCTCTGATAGAATACATGAAGACTCCGCCTGAGACAGGATCCAACTCAGGACCTGCCTGTGCGAGCTTCCACCATAGAGATGCACAGAGTGATGGGACGCACTGACTGGGGTGACGCTCTTACTGCGTTGCCCTCGCAGCATCTTTCGCAGCGAACGCTGTTTCACCCGCAGCACACTGCCCCTATCAAGTTCATACCAATGCACGTCTTCTGGAACATCTAGCCTGCGAGCTCGAGTGTCCATACCAGCCCCTAGCAGCACAATTTGTTTGATGTTCTTGTGCGTGTGCTTGCAGGCTGACGCAACAGCTTGCGCAAGGTCAGAGTAGTACCCAGGCAGACCACTGCAGTGGTCTACCTGGGTACTACTCTGACCTGGGTCATGCTGCAGTGCACTGCAGCATGAGTGCGTTAAAGAAAGCACAAGGTCATCAAGGTACTTTGTGCGGCAAGCAATGTTTCCAAGAGCTCGTTTCTCTCCTGCCTGACGCTTCTCAGAACTTTTCTGCATATGCCTCTTCCGCTTTGACATCGCTCGGCGCCCTGCAATTGAGGATGTCATGAAACCTGAATGCAGAAGGCCGAGCAGTTCGAGAGCCATACTGTGATACACATACCTGCAAGTCTTGCAGCATACGGGTCAATAAAGAGTGCATCTTCCTCCTCACCCTCAGTTGCTCTGGCAGCAGCAATCATTTGCGACGAGAAGGACACGATATCTGCACACAATTTTGTAGTTTCGGTGGAGTACAGGGCAGGGGACTACCCTGCCATCTTCTTCTGATTGCGTAGTGGTCTTCACACTGGATCCACACCTCGTTGAAGTGCAGACCCTGCAGCCCACAGCCACATACGCACAGCAAAAGCCGTGACAACGATACTACCTCCAATCATGCTCCCAGCTAACCGTGCTTGCATTTTTCTACTGAATGGTGTGTGGTAGGAAGTTGAATCTCAGATACTTCACTCGGTCTACTTGGTCACCTCATCTCTCCGTGCACGGGCAAGGAATCTGCCAATAACAGGAATTCAACCACTCACGTTGCGTGCGAACATTACATCAGGTCAGCAAACTTTTACGACCCCTATTGTCGCCCAGATTCGGACAGTACTAGTCAGGGGTGCTATTTTTCACCGTTGACAGGGCCTGGACATCTTGTTAGTGCGACTCTAACATTTCACTGCCTTTCCGGTTTGTGAGAGCGTGATTCTGTGAAATATGATTCGCGAAGTATGCGTATATTGTTGAGCGCACAGTTATTAAAATTCGCGAGGTTTGTGCCCAATCATGAGCAACATGGGGCGCAGCTGTGCACAGCCTCTTCCATCCGAAGCGAACTGTTAAATCACCCGAAAAGTTGCTCTCTTGCTTTCTACCTTGAACGTCTTCGAGATGTACGATCTCTGCGGTCAGAGCGAGCCTGCTCCATTCGTCAGCGTAGACTAGGCCACCATCTGTAGACACGGCACACAGGGGAGATCTGAAGCTGTACAGAAGCTTTGATCTAAGCCTGTTGGGTGATCTCCTGTTACACGGTCAGTTGGGAGGAGCTTGCTGGCGATGGTTCTCAGGCAAGACAATGGCTACACAGCAGAGCCTAAAGCAGCCCGGCGAAAACGCGAAAAGGTTTGAAATCGTGCAGCTGCATGCTGGTTTTGTTTTGCAAGTCAAGATTCTGGATATGTCATCGCAAGGCCTCATCACAACTTGCCAACCTGCATGCAGGGGCAGCAAAAGGACATCTTACAGCCAGCCAACATCATGTTTGATCGAAGGGTTGTGCGAGGCAACACCTACGCGGCACAGATACTCCCAGCTGAGGCACCTACACTCAGCCCAACTTCACCGGTGAAGCAGCGCAGGCGTAAGCCTGCTGCAAAGAAACCAGCGACGCCGCCACCAGTACAAGGACGGCAGCATATTGAACTACAGACAGATTCCTACTTAGAGGAATTGACTGATGTGATTCCAGATAAGCACGCGGACACCCAAACAGATTCTTTCTTGGACAGGCCTGTCACCCCACTATTCATACAGCAGAAACGTGGAGTGGATGCAGAGACCCAGATCGAGAACGGTGATTTGTTCGACTTCAACATGGAAGTGGAGCCTCTGCTGGAAGTGCTTGTGGGGAAGACTCTGGAGCAGGGCCTGATGGAGGTGACTTGTTGAACAGCTGGCCGAACCTGTCGCCATGTTGACAGTAAGATTATGGAGATCCTTACTGCAGGTACTAGAGGAGGAAGAGCTGGCTGCGATGCGGGCACACCAAGAACATTTCGAGCACATTCGGAATGCTGAGCTGGTTGCCACTCAAAAACTGGAGCAGGCAGAGCGCCGAAAAGTGGAAGAGAAGGAGCGTAGGCTGCAGGAAGCCAAGGAGCGTGTTGAACGGGAGAAGGTCGTGCGTGAGAAGATTGCAGCATCTATGTTTGCCCGAGGCTTCCTGACAGGCATGGTCGACTCTGTGATAGACTCGCTGTGGCAGAAAGGACATTTCAGGGATCCAGTAGAGGTTGCGGTGAAGGAAACCTTCCTTCCCTGGCTGCAAACTACTGCACACGCTGCCTTGGAGCGAAGGAGAGATGCACTTGCAGTCGTCTCATCTCTTGCAACTGATGCTGCATGTGCTCTTGAAGCCAAGCATCGCAATCGCTGCGAGAAGCTGCAGAATTGCCAGAAGATCGAGCAAGCACACAAGGTAAGTAAATCTGTAGATGTTTGGGGATTTAGCTCAGTAGTATGTAGTAGGCGACCACTGTAGACAAATAATATGTTGTACAGGAAGCACTGGCGCAGGAGCATCAGGCACTTGCCCACGCAGAAAAAGAGGCGGTGGAGGGCAGGGCATCCCATCTGTTGACAAACATTGTGCCACTTGTGCTGGATCCCTCTAAGATTGATAGCATGCGGGAGGAGCTGGTCGGCAAGGCAGACGCAGCTGCCACAGCGAAATGGGATGAACTGAAGGAGCAGGCTGGTGCAGAAGCGAGGGAGAAAGCTGAAACAAAAGCAGCAGAAGCTGCTGAGGCTGCAGCGGCTGCTGCAGCAGATGCGGAGGAGGGTGCAGAGCCTCCAGAAGCAGCCCCTGCTGTTGATGTGGAGGCACTAGTTGCGGAAGCCATTGCACAGGTTGAGAAGCCAGAAACACAGGAAGTGAAAGATGAAGAGATGCTGAACTCCCTCTTCGAAGCAGAGCCCACTCTGAAGGACTCCATAGTGTCGATGCTGGCACAGCAGGAACTGGGAGTGTGATCGAGCACAATTTGAATGGTTTGCATCAGATTTGGACCCCACTGCAGCAGAGTAATCCAAAACAGTGTACCTGAAGCCACCATTTTCCGGCTAAAGCCTGTTGGCGTAAGATTTTTGCAAGCGTGTACCACTATCCGTGCTCTGCCACTGTTCCTTTTTCCCCTCTTTTCGTGGCTTAGAAAGTGGAAAACGCACTTGAGTCAAGAGTGGGTGGCAATTAATTCTGGTTATCAAAGCGGTGCCCAAAAGGTATTATGATGCGTACCATTGCCTATGGAATCTGCAGTACATCGATGTTCTCGGCGGTTCCAGTTTGTGCCGGAGTGGTGTGTGCAGTTCTCCCAGTAATGCACAGACGTCCTTTATCTTGGCAACGTCCAGAGGAAGGCAGGTCCTGAGGATTAAAATGAAGACGAGGAATGTGTCAAATTGTGCAACGTGCGAAGCAACCGTCAGGTTACACGCAACCCCTTTCTTCCTGGCTCGCCACCTGCAGCTGTTGGCCACCAACACAACCGGTGTAGTCCTGGTGTTCCTTCCCTCCAACCATCCATTCCTGTTCCGTTACAGTGATAGCAGGGACTAGGTGCAGCTCTTGTTACTCACTCTGTTGGGAGATCCCATATGTCTTTGCAAACATCAGGGTGGCTGTACACTCCCCCACTCCTCGGAGTGCTGAGGCCCATTGCCTTTGGGGTTGGCGTGATCCCTGATTCCTTTGTTTCTTTTTTACAGCACGGGTGCATGCACATATACCATGCATCTTCTTCTCCACATCAGCAGCAAGTTGCTCTTCTCAA
Source organism: Ulvella scutata (assembly GCA_032359135.1). Taxonomy (NCBI): domain Eukaryota; kingdom Viridiplantae; phylum Chlorophyta; class Ulvophyceae; order Ulvales; family Ulvellaceae; genus Ulvella; species Ulvella scutata. The sequence goes on from JAUMHD010002783.1 coordinate 16,932, forward strand.
CGGTGAATTTCATCATATTGTTTCACCTCTGCACAGTTGACGATTTTCGTGCTTTGGAATAGCTGTGGGTGTCGGAGTTGACACTTGTTGCCCATGAGTCCGTGGTCTCCCATGAGTCCGTGGCGTGTGCTGGCCACAGAAAGCCTAAATCTCAAGCAGCAACACCAGAATCTCAAATCATTTCACCCATCCTGCCGTATGCCGCCACATAAGCTATGCTACCCGTATCAATGCGTGCAGAGCATACAAGCGCTCGTAAGGTGTCTTATTGCGTGATATCACGTCGCAATACAGTGGCTCGCACCACAAACACGGAATGGAAGCAGAATTTCTTGTCTTGGGGGCTGGGCAGGAAGTGGGGCGGTCATGTGTTGTTCTGTGCTGCAATGGCGTGAACGTCATGTTTGACTGTGGTCTGCACATGGGCAAAAAAGGAGACGACAGGCTTCCGCTGCTAGACGTCTTGGGTGATGATATCAACGCACGAATCCAGCTGTTGGTTGTCACGCACTTTCATCTCGACCATGTGGGTGCAGTGCCCTACCTCACTGAGGTGCTGGGATACACAGGGCCAGTGGTAATGACAACCGCCACGAAGGCGATTGTGCCAATCATTCTCGAAGACTACCATAATATATGCAGCACAAGGTACACAACACCTCCTGCCTTCATTACACTCCTGGAGTGTGTGCAGGAGCTGATGATTCTGTGCACTGCGCTGAAGCTGTGTACTGCTCATGCAGCAGTTCAATAAACGCCTCGTCGTTGTGCAGGGGAGACCTTTTGTACACACAAGAACAGATTGATGCGTGCATGGAGCGTGTTGTGGGGATCAGTACTGAGCAGCCCTTCCACCTGCCTGCGTTAACACTAACCGCCTACTACGCAGGGCATGTGATAGGTGCTGCCATGATGCACTGCATAATAGGGTCCGCGAGCGTGTTGTATACTGGTGACTACAATATGGTTGCGGATCGCTTGCTCGGGGCCGCCAAGGTGCCACGGTTGCGGCCTGATGTGCTTGTCACTGAGAGCACCTACGCCACAACTTTGCGAGACCCACGAAGGGCACGCGAGGGCAAGCTTCTGGACGCCATTCACTCCATCGTCAAGAACGGCGGCAAGGTCCTGGTGCCTGTGTTTGCAGTCGGCAGTGCCCAAGAAATGAGCCTTCTCATTGATAGCTTCTGGCAACGCATGCATCTGAAGGTGAGCCCCCCCAGCTGCCCAGCTGGCAGGCGACCAGTGTCTCCGCATTGTATATCTGGATTCTCGGATTGCTGCATGCTGGTGAACACAGGGAAGGGGGCACAGGCCACCATCATTGCTTGTGCTTGCACATGTGTGCAGCTGCGATGATGCTGTTGTGTTTGCTGTGGGGGGCTGAAGATATGTGGTTGGTGTGAGCTGCATAGGTTCTGCATGGGTATGTGTGGGTTCACAAGGGGCCTCGGTGCGCAGGTGCCGGTGTACATGACTGAGGGGATGGCTACCAGGGCCGCCGCGCTGCTCACAACGCTCGCCGACTGGGGCTCGCAAGGCTTCAGCAACTCGAACAGGCGGCAGCAGCACGCAACCTCGCTCCCCAAGAGATTTGAACTGTGGCGGCCAGAGTACGCCAATGCACCGGGCCCATGTGTGCTGTTTGCAACGCCCGGCATGATGCAGGGCGGCGTCTCACTGCAGGTGTTGAAGCAGTGGGCACCCGACAGCAACAACATGGTGCTGCTGCCGGGCACCTGTACAGCTGGCACTGTAGGAGGCATGCTGCTGCATACGAAGAAGGGGAAAGATGGGAAGAGGGTCATGCTGGAAGGCAACACTGAGCTGCATGTCCGCTGCAAGGTGCTGCGCCCTGTGATCGCCACCTCAGCTTCGCCACAGTTTAGGGTGCATAGTTGACATGGCGACATGGCGACTGCATCGGCAGGTTGCTTGTGCTCCCTTGCTGGTCACTTGACAGAAATGCAAACCCGTTGGCAGCTACCATGTGCACCTGGTATGCACGCGACGCAGATCCATGTGTGCGTGACCTGCATGTTGGTGTTTTGTGCGAGACCGTGAAAAAATCTGAAGTGAAAAAAAGATTAAGTTCAGCTGCAGCGCTGAAACAGCATGCATGTGGAGGAGCGCTGCTCAGCTGACAGGTGGCAGTGCCTCAGGTGGAGCACCAGATGACGTTCAGCTCGCACACAGACGCCAAAGGGGTCGTGGACCTGGTGCATCAGGTGCAGCCGCGCGCCGCAGTGCTCGTTCACGGAGAAACTGAAAAGATGAAGTTCCTGATCCAGCACCTGCAGTCGTGCTTCAGCATTCCCTGCTACTGCCCTGCCACTGGGGAGTCCGTGCACATCCACAACGGCGCCTTGCTACCCCTCAGAGTGTCAGATACTTGCATGAGCCAAGCGCTGCAGGAGCGTGGCGCACAGCAGGTGAGGGAGTGCATCCAGGTGCGTGCCTGGCTTGCCTGTCCGCTGTTATGTACTGCGCCACTACCGATGCACACATCCTGGTGCCGCCCCTGCCACGCCAGAGGTTCCATGCAGGTGTCGTGTCATGCATGCGGTTCTGTTCACGACTGTGCATGCTCCACTCGGGGGTGCTGTGCAGGGCCTAGGTGCGGTGGCAGGCAGCTCCCCGGCACCAGCAGCCTGGCAGGTCCTCTGGCAGGCACTATGCGAGACTGAGCTCGGCAAGGCCGCTGAGCGCGGCACAGATGCGCAGGCGGGTTTGATGGACCTGCTCACTCGGGAAGCCCCACGGTGTTGGGTGGCGACCATGCAGGCCAGCGGGTGGCTGCATGGCTGCGAGGCGGGCGGCCAGCGGCACCTGCTGTTGGCGGCGGCAGGCGAGGAGTGGCCGGCGGCTGCGGCAGCGCTGCACATCGGAGAGTCCGCTTCCATGGAGGAAGGGGCAGGCGCTGGGGATTGCACATCACAACAACATGCACAGCACAGCTTTTCTGCTGCGTGTGAAGTGAGCTGGGCGACCAGCACGGGGGTCGGGACAGTGTGTGTGGGCGAGAGCAGCACCGCTGTGAGTGGGAAGGAGCTTGACGTGCGGGTGCTTGGGGGGGTTGACACTGACAGGCAGAGCTTGACGCGAGAGCTGGATGATAAGTGGATGTGGGAAGTGTTGTGGGCTGAGACGCCCCTCATGGCCAGAGAGCTGCTGTGACCGTGGCTGTAGTGAATGCACCTTCCACTCCCACTAGCTAGGACAGTATTGAGTGTCATGCATGATCACCAGTGTTGCATTGCGTTGCGAGCAGCTTGGCCTGTGGTTGGCAAGTAATAAGGCAACTTCCTGTCTTTTGTCTCCTGCACACACACACACACACACACACATTTGATTACTGTAACTTTCAGACCACCACAGTCGCGGTGTCATGTCTGCAGAAACGAGCAGCAGTGTCAACAAGTGGGCCTACGTTTGGACTGTTAAGCGGACACTGGTCAGTATTGAGATGCAGATTCGTCAATTTCTGGAACAAATTCCTGCATACATTTCGCCTGTCCACGGTAACATCATCAGAAAGTGGCCTAGCCTCTGGCGTTCATGGTTGATACATGCCCCGGTTACACAACCTTCCACAACAGGACACAGCTCTCGCTCTACACGGGGTGACTACTGTGCAATGGCAAAACATTGCCCTTACAATGACAGACCATCATCCTCCTCTTGTTGGCCGAAGCCCTTGGCTGTGACAGCATACAGAGTCCAGACCAGGCCGAACATGCCAGCAAGGATCCAGCCCAGGATGGGCTCGTTCACGCCAAAGGCCAGGCCAACGCCATCACCGTTCAGACGCTCATCTACCTGCACATTTGCTGAAGCAGTCAGCCTGTGGCCCCTTGGAGATGCATGTAGTCACCCTGCCGGAGAGCACTCTGCTGGAAGGCCGAGATATGCACCATCTGGACCATCCCGCTGGCATTCATGTCACACATACAGGCAGAAAATGGGTGTAGATGGAACCCGGAGCGGTCACGTCGCCCTACGAGCCACAGCGGCGTCAACGTGGCCGAGGCAGATATGCAAACCCTGAACGTAGCCCCAAGGGCACTGTGCCGTGAACGTGCAACAAATCTGCACTGGAGAGCATCTACAGTGTCCACAGGCACACTTGAGATGCTCGCGAGGCCGGCTTTGGGAGCGCACGAGAGCGAAAGCTGGAGATGCGACCACGGCTGGAACGATGCTGGACACGACTGCCACCGCCTTCTTGCCAGCTGCATGTACACGGACACATCAATCATAGTCAAACAGTCATTATGTGACAGTATCAGGCAGCAATAATCCCGTTGGAAGCTGCGAGCACACAGCGCTACATCGACGGACAGTGAGAGAGGCAGACAACCACTCGCTTCTGCCGAGACAAGTGCGAAGCTCCAAGCTTGCGCGTGATGCAATACAGCTCATGAAAGGAGTGCGGTACACACCGCGAGCAGGGAGGGCCCTGACGCCTGCACACAAGCTCGGATCTGTTAGTTCCTGCGAGACTGCACGAGCACTGCTGCTGTCGATGTATTTGCAATAAAATGCGTACTTGTCGTAGTCCTGGATGAGGTTGATCGGAGAGTAACAGCCATTGTGATGCGTTGGCGAGAAGGTGCGAAAGGCAAGACAAGCTTCACGGAAGGTCAAAGGACGAGCTTGATTGCTTCGGCACACCACTGGCTATAAACTGTTGCGTGACTGGCTGCTTGATCCGCAAGGAGCGCGAAACTTCAGATTTGCAAGTGTGTCGCGAATCTTGGGATCTGATTCCCAAAACGGCACAAAAACATCCGAATTTGATTTGGCAACGGGCGCAAGGACACACTGACACGACAGTATAACCCAATATTTCTTTCCTCGGTGGTGAAGGCATTTTGATCTCCCCGCTGTCTGTCTGCTGTCATGGTCTTTTCGGTGACATGTGTTTTTTTTCATCTTGAGTGATCTATCTGCACATAGTGTAGTGCTACAGCACTGCTTAGCTGAAGTTGACAGGAAATGTGTCAGAGTTTGCACGTGTTTGCTGTTGCACATAATCAGAACACATGATGCGCTGTCGCAAGGGCGTCCCGAACCTGTGGCAGGTTTCTTGCCTACTGTTAGTTTGCGTGTGCATCACCGAAGCGAGCGAATGCGATGCACCCAGAGAATGGAATCAGTTAGAAGCTCGAATTGAGGCATTGGAAAAGCTTGTCAGCAATAGTTTGCCTGTGGATGACTCGGACCAGACCACTGCACGATCGCATGGTGACCAGCCGCTTTCATGTCTATCAATTCGGACTGCAATTGCCTCAGAAACTGTGTAAAGAGTAATACAGCTGTATTTACTTAATCAGATCATGGTGCACTGTAGCCAGGCCTCGTACCATGCAAGCCCAGTGCCCTGCACAAGAGTATCCAGCACACAGAAATGAGCTCTGATTCTGCAGGATTGTTTCCAAGAAACTCTACAGATCATGCTGGTCGGTTCATCGTGGCACAGGAGCAGAGGAGCTGGCACACCTATAGCAGGTTTGTGGTGGCTGTGGATGGCCTGCCACGTGTGACTGCTGCCTACATGCAGTCAGAAACGAATGTTGCAGGCTCGCCACATCATTTTGTGCTTGGTGGAATTAACGGCATGCTGCATGTGCACTCCCTCACGGGCAGGATGATGCTGGAGTATGAAACTGAGGGTGCTTCGCCGATCACAGCCATCATTGAGAAACGACGCCGGTGCGGTTCATCGAGCATTCCAGGCAGTCGTGTGCCAGCCCTGCTGTATGCTTAAGCCTCCTCATGCATGCCGTACTGAGTCTGAGTTCATGCATCGGATGCAACTGCACCACTCTGCCTGTGCATGGATGTTGAAGAAGATGCTTACTGTTCTGGATGTCCTTTTGATCACCTATCTGCACATAGCGTGCCTGCAGTCAGCACTTCCTGCCTTCTGCATCCGACTGCAGCAACCTTGAGGCACACTGACAGCAGCAGCTTGCGGTGCAGTGCCAACTCCACACATGTCGTCACAGGCCATGCAGACGGCTGCGTGCGGTGGCACATAATGGACTACAGCCTGTCTGCCAGAAGCCCTCAGAACTCATCGATTCGGCAGGTCCAAAACAACTCGTACTGCCCAGATGCACAGCAGGCCAGCTCTGCAGACGCCGCCATCAAGTTGCTCAGCATCGGCCGCGTGTACCATCAACAGCAGAAGCTCACGGTGGTGGCGGTCACAGAGCGCGACGACGTTGTGACACTTCGGGACGGCGGCCGGCCACCGGTCATCACCCCCTCCCCTCACAGAGTACACCATGTGTACTTTGAGAATAAGCAGGTGCTTGCCTTCTCTTGATGACGTCCCTGCACACGGCGTGTATGGGAAGGCCCTGCGAAAAGAAGCGACGTGCGGCATGAGCCGTGAAGCACGTTCTTGTCTTGTCAGCGTTCTGTGCTTGTGTGGTTCCCTCCCAGCGCGCTACGTGTGTGGTAGTCCTGCGTGGTGTCCTGCGTCAACATTCTTTGTCACTCGAGAAAGAGGCAGTGGTGGTGCAGGTGCGGCTCATGACTGAGCATGGGTTCTCGCACGGCACCCTCCATAGCACCAACAACACCGTAAAGGCAATGACGTGTCGAGACCTGAACAGCACAACACTCGTCGCAGCCGCCCTAGACCCCAGCTTGAAGACGAGAGCGTTCGGAGTGTCAGCTGCAGGGGAGCTTGTGAGTCTCTCGCTTCCAGGTGACAAGCGCGTGATGTCCTGCAGGTGGGCCCCTATGGCACACCGCACCAGCACGCAGTGCGGGTGGTGGCCCTTGTGCAAGCGAAGCGGAGGTCTGCACATGTATGCGTCACTACAGGTGTTGGTGACAGTAGCGCGTGTAGGCAGAGGGGGTGGTGTGCAGGCTGAGGTACAGGAGCCCTGCGTTCGCGGCGGTGCCAGAGGGTGTCAGCGTCGGGCAGTTGCATGACGCCGTCCTCGTGGCTGACTCCAGGCAGCTGTGGGTGTTTAACAGCAGTACCAGAGTGGGGGACTGGCAAGTGCCCATCATTCAAGAGGACATTTCGACCCTTGTCAGGTGCACCCTGTTGTCAACTCACAGTCTCACAGGCGGCCCATTGTGTTGCAGCTGTGGAACATGTGCACGCATACCAACTCGAACAAGCAAATGTATACTCTACCATTTCGTACCCGCCATCTTCCATACGCACATGTCAAGCCGCCTCCCCACATGCTCGTGATCACTCACAAGTGTTGAACACTGTTTGCAGGAGAATTGGTGTTCAAGGAAGGTCGACACTGAACTCTGCCCCAGTTATGTCTGGCACTGACAGCTATGTGTTGTTGCAAGTGACAGATTCAATCGTAGCTTTGTACCACAGGCCGTCACGGGAAGTTGGTGGCTCAATGTCGATTGACTGGTTCAAGTGGTCCAGGCCGTTGATGCTTCTTGGTGCATTGGTATTCGGCGCTTTTCAGTTTTCAAAGAAGCGAGCATCCAGATTTCCTTCCAGTATCGACCATGCAGCAGAAATGCGGATGCGGAGTAAGATGCTTGAACGCGCTCGCATGGCTCGCTCTTGATTGTGAATTATTTTGTGCCCTAGCTTTCACCAGTGCATTATGTTATGTTGTAAGAACAGAATGTTGCAAATTGACAACATGAAGCAGAGCTATTGTCACGCTTACACATCAACAGTTTAGAAGCTTGGACAATGCTTGGATGCCGTGGAAATCATCAGAACACCAGCCAGGAAATGGACAGCAAGAATTGATCAGAAAGAAAAAAAGGCAGCAAGCTCAGATATCCAGGTAAAAGCACAGTGCTACTAACAAAGCCTGTGTTTGGATCCTCAGGCATCCACCGAAGCACCTCGAGTTAATAATCCGACAACAGAGCACAGTGTGCCTCTGAAACTGATATGGTCACGTCTCAACTTTCATCTACCCCTGTTTCACCCCATGCCTCGTCTTACACCCATGTTTGGTCCAGGATTCTTGATGTGAGTGTTAAGAGCTTGAACCCTGGCTTCCGGCACCCTGGATCTACAAGCTGTGTACGAATGGACACCAAGCTGGACCTGCGCTCCTCAAAGATGTTGCTGCTTGGTCGGTACAGTCCATCTTTCCCCAGCTTCAACACTTGCAACGTCACTTTGGTCTTGTTGGCTGACTCCTTCTCCAGAGGCACCACAAGGTCAAAGGGGGTCTTGTCCTGCTTCTCCTCACCGTACACAATCGCGTACGGCTTGTTCATTTTCTGAAGGTGGCTCATCAGAGTCGAGTTCTGGCCATGCTGCTTCCGAGCAGCACTCAGCTTCATTGCAGCCGCCCGCAATGGCTTGGCAGCTGCCCTCGATGTGCATGACTGCCTCCCCTCCTGTACACGTGGAGTGGGCTCCTCTGAAACCCCCCGCCCGCGCTTGGCTGCAGCAGCTTGGCCCTCACCCAACCGTGATCTTTTGCGGCCTGCCACATCTCGCTCTGCTTGCCGCACGCCCTGCTGCTCAGGCCCTTGGCACGGGCTTGCCTGCTCTTCTGAGTCACTTTCCTCTGACTGCGAACTCATAGACAGGCCGCCAGGCTCAAATATACGCATATCTATGTTCACCTGGTCATTCAAGGACGCGCACGTGCACGGAATAGCCTGCTTTCCCCTCTGCAAGCACAGCCACCTTGTGACCCCTCACCCCACCGTCCACAACATACACTTTCGTTAGCACTACAAGAAATATACGCACATAATATACGTACATTCATGCACCGCAACCTGTGGTTATAGTCAAAGGAGCAGCACTGACAAAAAACACTGCATGCTGGGGAGCGACGGACCTGTATCCACTCCTCAGTGGCAAAGTTTACCGCCTCTGCAGTGTTGAAGCCACAGTTGAACCCTGAGTGGTATGCAGCTGCGTTCAGCACGATATATTCTCCGGGATTCTGCTTGCACTGCATCACATCGCACTCGCATAAAACAACGCGGTTTGAAAGAGGCAAATAACACTTATTCCCGCAATGCGGCTTGACGGTGCAGTTCCAACATGCACCCGGAACTGGGCGTGTACAACCCAAAGGGTGGACAATAGACAAAAACGAACATGAAGGGGAATATTGATGCTCTGGAGACAGAGATTTAGGGACACCTGCGATACGCAATCAAGACATGGACGTGCAGGGAATGAGCGCACCAGCTGGTATTGGATGCCAAACTGCTTGAGGACAGTTGGAGATATGAGAATATCCTTGTGTCGCAGGAATCCTTTGCATGTGCGCAGCTGCTCGGGGTTGAGGGTGCCTGCCAGCCGCTCAAACTTGGCTTTGTCTTTCGGTGACACACAGTACCAGATTTTAGGTGCCCCCATATGCAAGAAGTTGACTGAATACAAATCTGCGTCCTCCACATGCCAAGCAAAGAAACTCTGCAGCACTTATGAGAGATCTGGAAAGCACTTTGCTCTGTATGTGAATGGGGCCTGCTTGTGTGCTGCTGCCTCGCCAGCACAACAGACGGTGGCTCTGGCTCATCAATGAGGACACAGAACAGGCACAACACTGTAACAAGCACCCGTAAACATGTGCAGGCAATGTGCTACTGTGAATCTTGGGTGTAAAGAAGTATGGAAGACGTAACAGCAACCGCACCTTCCACATGCCGAAGTATGTCATGGGACTGGTGACCCCTGGAATGTCTGGCATGTCCTTCTGCCTCAGCAGGTCACCGATGTCTGTGAGGCCCCACCCATTGCAGTCTGACCGGAACAGTGACAGTGGTGTGTCTGCACCATATGTGGGTGGGTTGATGGTCACAGACTTCCAGAAGTGTCGCTCTAACAGCCTGTAGTCCTTTCTACCTGCACAATGAAACATGATGGGAGGTTGCAGATAGCTCCTGTACACCTGCCTCGGCTGTAGTCTATTGATGAGCAGGTATTGATATAGTGGAGCGAGGTTCAAGCCCCCAACAAAACCCGCCATGCCTGATGTTCATATCAGGGGACACAACAAGATGGCCTCATGTGCCCTCCTGAACCATGCTGCCTGCACCCAGTTTGTACCATGCTGGGCTGGGCTGGCATCTCCAACATGCTCCTCCACTGCGACCCCCCTTACAGAGCATCACAGCACACCATTGCTGCAAACCTCCTGGTGCTTTTCGACCCGCCCCTTGCAAGCCACGATGTAGAGGACGGCAGTGCACACTCAACATGAAAACGGACGATGTTGTGTCTAGCCTTGCGACATATACAAGAACGAAATCCAATTTGCGCCAGGTGTGAAGTCATGCAATGGAAGACAAAAAGACGGCAGTGTGTCCTTTGAACCGTCGTGTATAAGCCAGCCACCCCCTCGACTGCGACAACCAGGTCCGGAGAGGGCAATTGCCAGACACCGGCGAGTAATCTACTGTCATACCAGTACGCTTTCACCCCAACTATGGACTGGAGTCCCAAGCATAAGCCCGGGTGGCCTTGCGAGCATGTCTATGTACGTTTCACCAGCTCGACCCAAGAGCGCACATTTAGGAGGTGGAAGCTTTTCTTCCGAAGTTGCCAGTTCGCGATACTCTTTGACACTGAGAGCCTGCACACATGATTTGCTGGCGGTGTCGGAGACGCTGCCCAGCTACCTGGTCGACACAGGTGGAACCTATCCCTGTTCATTGGCATATGAAGCAATGATACAGAACAGTCTGAGCGTGACATGCAATATACATCTGATGTGGATGTGCAAGTCTCACTGATCAGTGAGCAGTTCTCACTGACCGATAGAATGAAACACGCGCACCTTCTGCTCTACAAGAAGAGCTCGATACGACCCGGTCTTTCCGAATGCCTGCGTAATGTTGCTGCTGTTGAATGTGGTCGTCCAGACGCAGATGACTCTACGACTCGAAAAGCAATCGTGCGCACCAGCTGCTGAATGGGCGTGCCAATCACGAGGCTGTCCACATCAACGTCGGACTTTGTGGGGTTCCAATCAGATGGCGGAACGATCTTAAAAGCGGGGAGATTGGGATGCTCGCGAAAGACTCTTTGAACAAAATCCAAGAACGACTCGGTCTTCATGTCGGCCCTGGTCAACGTGAACGACGGACACATTGGAGCATCTGGCTCAAACGAGGCATCAGCATCCATGGCGATGAGTAGTATTACACAAGAAACGGTGTTGGAGATGGTGCATCTACTGCTTCACAACTCGGGACCTTTCACAATATCAACACGACAACTCAATATGGAGCAGTAGTCCTCACTGCTGGCTTTTCGTATTGCAGCGTACTGAAACGTTGACAGAATTGTGGCATGTGCGTGACCGCCACCATGTAGCTGCACCTGGCCATGACAAACCGCGAATCCAGCATCCACAATTCTTGAAAAATAAATCCTACCATGTCGAAAGAGACTTCAGAAAATAGGCCAAATTTAGTTCGTCATCGTAGGCACAAAAGCACATTGTAGAGTCTGGGAAACACACATGGGTCTGATAAGCCCTGTTGACGTGCGGATCGCATTCAGTGCCTTTTCAGCGGCGTGGCGTTCCTGCACAGGCTGCGTATGCATCCAGCGACTACTTTTGTCGTGCACCTGTGAATGATGAGAGCCGTTTCGTTGAGTGCGGCTGCTCGAGCTGCTCGAGCGGTTTTTGGTTCAGCAAACACCAGCGCGTGCAGAGGCTTCGGCTCATCTGTGAGTGGCATCCCAGTTCAGGTCCGATGTTTCACCATGTGGAGGACTGCACCATGTAGCTGTCCGTGTGTGGCTCTGCTCGAGATCAAGTGAGCGTGTTGCACTCTGCGGACACGTGGGAGCGTGTGTCAGCAATCTATCAGCTGTCATAAATCACTGGATGCAGGGCTGCTGATTTTTGCTCGAACGTACATTCAACCTGTGCCTCCATTTTATATTTTCTTTGGCTGTGTTGTAAGCGTGTGCCGTTTCGCAGGTCCATAATGAAGGAGGCAATAAGCGGGTCGTGGTCACCAAGAATCTGCCAGGCACCAGGTGGCTGGATGTCCTCATTGCTGCAAACTGCCGCGTGGAGATATGTACATCTGAGGAAACAATTCTAGATATCCCCACCATCAAGAAGCTGATTGGTGACAAATGTGATGGTGTCATTGGCCAGTTGACAGAGGCCTGGGGTACGCCACCACTGAGAACGTTGCTATGCCACGCACGGCCGTTACTGCTTCTACCTGTTAGTGTGAGGGTAGGGTCGGGAGACAATAGTGGGGGGGGGGGGGGGTGGGGGGATAGCTGCTTGTGCTCGACTGAGCCCTGTAACCCTGCGCTGTGCCACGCAGGTGACGAGCTGTTCTCCAGCTTGAAAGCAGCAGGAGGCGCTGCATACAGCAACTATGCAGTGGGTTATAATAATGTTGACGTGCCAACGGCCACAAAGAACGGTATACCAGTCGGAAACACTCCAGGTTCGTACCTCTCCCCTCAGACGAGTGTGTGGTGGCATGCAGAGGACCTCGTGGTGGGGGAGGCGCCCGCTGACCTGCATTTCTGTGCGCAGGTGTTCTCACGGAGACCACGGCAGAGCTAGCAGCTGCACTCACGTTGGCAGCCGCAAGACGAGTAGTGGAGGCAGACGTCTTCATGCGGGCAGGGCAGTACAAAGGATGGCTGCCGAACCTCTACGTGGGCCTGCTTTTGCAGAACAAGACCGTTGGTATCATCGGGGCTGGAAGAATTGGAGCTGCATATGCACGGATGATGGTCGAAGGGCACAAGATGGACCTGGTGTGAGATTCCATGCATTCGCTGCTGTTGGAGCTGTGGTTTCCCCTCCCCTGTGGCACCGTCAGGATGTGACGCCTGTGGTGTAGGTGTACTACGACCCATACCCCAACACAACGTTGGAGAAGTATGTGACAGACTACGGAGCGTTTCTAAGCAAACGCGGGCAGAGGCCGGTGTCAGTGCGGCGGTTAGAGACGGTGGACGAAGTGCTGGAGCAATCTGATGTGCGCCCCCTATCCTGCAATACACCTTGCTGCCTGATTGTACAGCAAGATTAGACTGCAATCCACAAGAAGCTTCAGCCTGCAGTCACTGGGAAGAAGTGACGTAGACCAAACTTATGGAGGGCAGTTCTGTGTGCTTGGCATAGACCATGCGTATTGATGCAGGAGGCCGCTCAGTCTGCCTGCAGCTTCGAATTGACTTCTTTGTGACCGTTTGTGTACGTGTTCTATCCTGGATCGGTGCTTCAAGTCACTCATCGTTGCACCTTGCCGCGCATGTGCAGGTCGTGAGCTTGCACTGCCAGTTGGATGCCAACACTAAACATCTGATGAACGCAAGCCGGTTGTCGAAGATGAAGCCACATTCTGTTCTTGTGAACGCTGCCAGAGGTCCATGCATTGATGAGGGAGCACTCGTTGACCACTTGAAGGCAAATCCTACATTTTTTGCCGGCCTTGATGTCTTCGAAGACGAGCCTGCGATGAAGCCTGGTCTAGAAGAGTGCAGCAATGCTGTGATCGTACCCCACATTGCGTCAGCATCTCTATGGACAAGGGGGGGCATGGCAACACTTGCAGCTTGCAATGTTGCGGCAAGGTTGCAGGGTCATGGTGTGTATGATAGTCCAGATATGACCCCTTTTGTAGATGGCCCGTTGGACCAAATACCCGCAGCCAGTCCGAGCATCGTCAATGCAAAGGAGCTGGCGTTGATAAAGTAGTTCAAAGGAATGGCCTTTCAAATTGATGCCAGAGGCGTCACAGAACACATCTTCCTGATAGAACAGTTGTCGGCTGTTTAGGCTTCTGTGCACAGGGGTGACATACATCAGCTCGGTGTTCGATGTAACCTTGCATTGCACCTTGTATACTCTGCCCATAAGTCGCACGTGTTTGTGGAATGCATTGCTGCGGTGCTGAGCAAGGCTTCATTTGAGCTCCCCTGCCAATGACCAAGGCCTCGAACGGAAGTGAAAGCTACATCGATAATGGCGCAGCAAGGCCTCAAATGGAAGTGTGAGCATAACGAACAGTGCAGTCACTTCTTGGATGCCCCCCAGCGTCGTGCGGTATCCACCTCCCGCAGCGCTTGACGCTGCACCCTCCGTGAGCTGCCGCCTTGGCGTCCCTAACACTCCTCCATTTCGTCATAGTCGACGCCCCCGGCTTCAGGTGGCCGCTCCCTGCTGGCGGCCGATTGCTGGCGGCCGGCTTGCCGGCCAGAGCGCCCCCAGCGGAATGTCAACAGCTCGACCCTGCGGGCCGTGTCTGTGACCCTGATCCTATTGTCTTGTGTTCTGGCAGCACTGCTGATCTGTGCTGCTTGTGTGTAGGTGCTTGGCAGTTTCGCTGGATGATTTTTGTACTGGCAGCTCTGGTAGGGTCCTCTGTGTGTTTTTGTGCTTCCTCTGCGATTGGTGATTCCCTGGCTAGTTTCTAGAAATGCTGTGGGCCTATGCGCTTTGAGTGTATCCCACAACTGTCGATGTAATTTTCACTTCTAGGATGTGGGTGGTTCTGTGAACGTTGCTTCGATAGTGGCACGGCACACTTGCACACAACGCGCATAGCTCTAGGAGCATCTCCAAGAAGGTGCCATGTAACCACTAAACGCAAAGGAAGAACATAAACACAACACACAAGGCGGACCCTACCAGAGCACCCAGAACGAAAGGCATCCAGCTAAAGTGCCATATTCAGTTGTTTCTGTGACACCGTCTTCACACAATGACACAAGGCCGTATGATCCACACTGTAGAACCCCCCCGGACCCTCCCTCCTTCTGACCTGTCGTCTGAGCACAGCTCCTCTCTCTCGCCCCACGAGGTTCTCTCCTACGCTCGCCGGGCCTCCCACTCCCGCTCCCACTGCTGCATCAGCACCCTCGTCCCCCAGCCCCTCCAGGACGCCCCCAACCCTCTCGAGCATCCCGTCCTCCCCCACAATCCTTTCGGACGCCTCTTCCTCCTGTCCTTCTCCGGTTCCCACAGCCCCCCTTCCCCTCTTGCTGTGGTTTTCCGGCGCGATCTCTTCTTGATGTGCAGGGCAGGGGCTGCTCTCGGCATCGCGTCGCCGACTGGGTATCATACGGTAATTGGCAGTCTGCTCTGCCATTTCGTGTTTTTTCAATGTGGTACTGACACGTGCCGATTGTGTGAATATTACATGCTGCGTCTGTTGAGGCTATGGCACCGGCGCCATTGCTGTTCTGGTTGGTTTAGTTCGTGTCACGGTGAGTGATGTTCTGTCGCCAGTTGGGTTCTCTGTGTTAGAAGCTTGTCCCAGATACTCCAAGGTCTATGCACTGTATGTGCTCGTGTGCTGTGCCGAGATCACATGTCCACACATGGAAGCTAACTGTCCAGAGTTACAACGAGACACAATGGTGAAAAGGATACAACTTGTGAGTTAAGTTCTTGTCAATCTCCACCAAACATGTCGACCCTAAGAGGGCAGCAACTACAAGGTCTGACAACACAACAGTAAGTCTACCCATAAAGCACATACTCTTGTTTCCGACAACAGTATACGACACCACGCATGAGTGATTCACAGGGACACGAGATTTTTGCTTGAAACTATACTAGTTGCACAACAAGCAGACACGATGAGGTTGAAAGCATTGAACCTACTTTTATGAGTGACTACTGAGCACCATCATTCTCTCCAACAGCTGGTACACTGCTCGTGGGTTGACTAGCAAGAAGCTGCGAAGTTGTCGGACCAGCCAAAGGGTCAGAACCATGTGCAGTCCAGGGACCTTGTGAAAGTGATGCTCCCATGAGAGGATCGCTGGCACCGATAGTTGGTTGACTCAAAGAAAACAGGTTTTCTTGGGATGGGCCCACAGGGCACTCCGGCAGTACATCCTGCGAGTTCTGCAGACATTGCAAGAACTGCAACTGAGAATTGCTTATCTCCGGCGGCAGAGACGTGTCTTGAGACGGCAGAAAAACCTTCGGCACACTGCCATCTTTGCCTGGGGCTGATGCAGCATGCTCTACAGGCGTGACTTTGTCCTTCCCAACTTTCATTGTGTGACAACTTCGCCTCTCCGACGGTGCATCAACAGCTGACAGTGGAACGGCCTCGCTTGCAGGGCATCCAATCACAGCATTTCCGCTAACGAATAGGTTTGGAACGTTGGATGTACCGAACTTGTTGCTGCCATGAGTTGCAACCACCTTTGACTCATAAACAGCCAGAACTTGCTCCATGCGTGACAGAATAT
This sequence comes from Ulvella scutata, assembly GCA_032359135.1. NCBI lineage: Eukaryota > Viridiplantae > Chlorophyta > Ulvophyceae > Ulvales > Ulvellaceae > Ulvella > Ulvella scutata. The sequence goes on from JAUMHD010002783.1 coordinate 33,115, forward strand.
CTTCTTGGCGCTGACTTCCACCATGGTGCTGGGATACCACAGCAGTAGTCACATTGGTAGGTAACACGGCCATCAGTTTGCTCAGAGCCTGCACACAATGAACCGCTTCACAGAACACGCCAAATACTGCCCTCATTTCCAAAGACCCTTTCAATACAGCAACAGAAAAACATATTGAAACAAACTACCTCTACTTGGCTTCCAACGTCATCTAGCTGGCCAATTCCTTGCTGTCCAATGAGCTCTGCTGCACATGTAATGACCTTGAGCAATGTGGCTGAAGGCAATCCATGCATAGCTGTGCACATGCCCTGCAACGCAGACATGGGTGGAACAGAGCCTGCCCAATCCCCCCAGGCCCTTGCTACTTCAGAAGTAGTTGAAGGATTCCGTGCTCGCTTTGTAGCGCCCTGCACACTGTGGCGGAGTTGAAATGGATTGTACACAAAATGTACAACATGTATGAATGAACTTACTACCACCACGATGAATGCAGTCAACGGTTTGAAACACACGTTTGCTACATCACCAATGCTTGTGCTCGCAGAGCTACACTTCCTTGTAAGGGTCTGAGGCTGAGGTGCTTCAGCTGACAGAGGACCTGAGGCTGCAGCCGTTTCTATTTGCACATAGGATCCGGCTTGTGCTTGTTGAACAGCAGCGAGGTTCAGTGGCAGCGGCCATTGCTCTGGAAAGACACCTGCACACCTCACACAATACTTATTTCCTCTTGCATGCGAGCAATGACAGTGCTACAACCAATTGTAATCTCAATGCGAACCTAATCTGTGAACTTCTGACCATACTGCTTCCCAAGGCCTGCCCGTGCCCCTCTTTGCACACCTCCTGCCTTCATCTGCAGTAATGTCACTACTTCCCTTGGCCCAGTTAAACAGATCGGCGAGGTACTGGCCCCAGCCCTGCATGTCAAGGGACGTTTTAGTTATCACCACATTCTGGCAACGATTCTGCCTGATTTTCCACTGCAATGGCACACCTGTGGAAGACCCCACTCTGGCAGAGGTGCTTCGCCCAGAGATGTGGCAAGGTATGTTCGAATCTGCTCCTCAGACACACGGTTTCCCCCACTAGTGTCCTCTCCCCCATTACCTTTCAACAATGGCTCGCTATGTGGCATTAATTTCGCAAGGATGCGAATGAGCTGGCGCATTTCATCCATGGGACCACGTCGCGCTGCACGAGAATTCCTGTGCTCTGGCTTGTTTCCCTTTGGCAACTTGCCATGAAACGGCTCCACCTTGACTGCGGCTCCTCCAAATGTCATGAGTTTCAAGCCGTCACTGAAGTTCAGAGCGTTGTGCCTGCATCCAGCTGAGTACAATTCTAAACTCGCCCTACTCCCACATCGTTCTTCCAAGTGGTAACCTCAGAAACAAAGTTTCCAACAGCACAGGTTCATTCACAGTCAAATACATATTGCCAAGTTCATATTTGCACCATGTTCATCTCTGTGCGTTGTCCATCTCTGAGTTCTTGCTGGCATCTTAAAAAGGCAGCATCTCAATTCGCACGAGGCCACAAAAGATGATAGGCGCGCAAGAGACAATTTTGTGCTTCTAAGCACTATATTATCGGGCTGCCGTGCACGCACAGCGGAAGGAGATTTCAAACCACGTTCATCGATGAGCACCTGAGATGAGCATTCGTATGAAAGTTCTGATAGACTGGGAAGCCAAGCGGGAATGAAAGAGAGCTATAATTGTCCATGAATCAAGAGTGTAGCACTGTCACGAAGGCTGCAACAGGGTACTGCAAGCCAGCCGGAAAGCCAGCATTTATTCATCCAGCAAAGTCATGAAGTGGGCATGAAGCAACACCATACCAGGGGATCCAGATGTTATCCTGAAGTCTGCCAATGTGTCTTATTTAGAGGGCGTTGCGGATAAATGGTGCAATGACATGGAGAGATGGCCAACGACAATATCTGCCACTCTGGGCAAAAAACGATGCTGAGACGCCTTCGAGCGGAGTGACGAACTTCTTTACCACTACGACTTATGTTTGGGTTCAAGTTCGAGGGCCAGAGAGTTGAGCATGGTGACGATGAAAATCGTCGCAGCACGCGCAGCATGACACGCCGCATTTCGGTTCATCATCCAACAAATAAACGAAAGTGCTTGGATGGTTCAATATCGCGAAAGAATCCCTGTCTCTTAAAAACACTATCGATACACACATGTCAGGCGCTAATCCTGCGTGGTCGGTTGAAATTCCTTCAGCTGCTTCATCCAGATTGATGATGAGGCCTGCAAGGTAGGGCTTCATACATGCTACCATTCAACACACTGTATGTTGGAAGGAATGCATGCTGCTGTAGGATAATTCAAATCGACAGGCCAGCCCAAACATGCTGTATCAGCCTGGGTGTCTCTGCTTCAGTTCGCGTGGTAGTTAACCATCTGCCGTTCAAACTTAATCTGTGAGTCCAAGTTGTGCTGATCCAGAATTTTGAGCTTGGTATGCACACATGATGAATGTACAGGAAGGAGAAAGGGAAGCACAATCATGCCTGCAAGAGAAAGCACAATCATATCTGCAACCAAACACTTGTCTCAGAGGGCAGCCAGGAAGCCACCTGAACACCACAATATCATGCATCGATGGAACGGAACAACTGTGTTGAAGTATGCATGGTAATTCGGAGGTTTCTGCAAGCGCGTTATGGGGACAATCGCCTTGTCATGCGGCCCATGCATGCAACCTACGCTCTGCATTCTAACAGGTTCAAGTGAATGCAGAGTTTGTCATGGCATAGCATCGAGCATTCATGAGCACAGAACAATGCAGGCCAGTCAGTTTTCTGTGCTTCAGCTCGACTCGCTGGAGCTAATCACCCTGTTGCCCGTCCTGTACTGCCTTTGTCAGTTGCAAGCCACCAGGCGCTGGCTTCACCTCAGGCAGACATAGACTTGGGGATGAAGTCCGCGCAAGGCAGCACTGATATTTCTCCCCCGAGAGGCTAGTTGCAGCCTCGCCTGTGGTTAGATCCAAATGCATGCATGTGATGAAACGCACATTACCTATGTGGATTGGTCTCATTGAAGGAACAAAAAGAGAACACATCTAGACACAGCAAGAGACAGGAACAATGTGAATAGGCGTTCTTCGGAGTCGATGCCGTACGAACCATGGGTTTCAGCCTTAGCACCGTATGGCGGTTACATCCAGGTAAACCCAGTTGGGCCCAATGAACTTCAATCGCGCAACCCAAACCTACACAGCAGCAAAAGCCCTCCAACATAGGCAAACCACAAGCAGGGTTTATACTTGCCACGAGTTGTGCCTCAGAGTTGTGCCTCACTCCCTAAGACGAAGGATTGGGCGACACACAGGCCGCACCAACACACATGTCATCGATGTCAAGGGTCTATGGCAACCCCCGAAACCTCGGCACCATTCCTGCTGTGATAAGTTTCTTGGCCAGACAAGAACAGCAGAGCAGGAGTCGTGCTCACTTGACAGTGTCACATCGCTGGAGGAGGGCAGAGTCCTGAATATTTCACTGACTTCCCCTTGAGTAAGTCACGATGGTGTGCCCAGCTCTCAGGCCCCTACCCCACCCCCTTATGCTTGCGTGCCCTGCTCAGACGTCGACATGTCCCCAGCCGATTCCCTCGATAACATCCTGGAAGGTAGTGGAATTCGAAGCTTCGAAGCTTCACGCACGTGATGTCACTGCATGCGAGAAGCTTGTGGAGGTCACGCATGTGTGTGTCTGTAAGGACGGATAGAATTATTCTCTTTGAACAATTCTTGCCGCTTGTGGTGAGATGAGAGACTGTCCCGACTGTACATCGAAGTTTAAGACCGCGAAGTCGACAGTTGAGAATCATAGACACAGTGCTGACTGCTAACAATCGGACATGTCCCACTGTATTCATGCTCAAATTGCAAGAAGTATGCCGGTGCAGCGGCACATGCACACTCGACCGAAGGTGTCAATAGCAGCACGTCCATTACAGCTCAAAGAGCAAGTGGGTAAATGGAGTTCACGGCGCGGTAAAGACTCTTCAGCCTTTTCGTATGTGTGCGTGATTCCTGTGTGGGTCCTACACAGACCGCCTGTATCGCAGAGCAGGGATAAACAGCCTCACGTCCACCAACAGAGAATGCATGTGACCTGGCAAGCACAATATATAGTACACCTTGTAGGCGTAGTTCATGCTTGTCAGTGTGTGGTTGTCCATCCGTCCATTTGTGCAAGGCCGAAAACACGCATGCCTCTCAGTGTTCCGCTCCGCCTTCTTCTCACACGTTTCAAAACCTGCAATGTGCAGGGGCATGTAAGGCTACAGCTAATGATACATTAGCTCTCACAGAAGAGAATGTCGAGGCTGTACTGGACGAGGTGAGCAACAAGGCATCCTGTGCTGTACAGAGTTCTGAGGACTTGCCTACCTGAGCGAACTCCTACCCTGTATGTATGCACTTGACAGCGATGTGGCTCTTGGTCAGAAGTTCTCAAGCAAACGTGTCCATGCGATACACCCTTTGTGAAAGCTGAACTCTTCTTGCAACAGGCAGCAAGCTTCCATGCAAGCGAGGCATGTTTCTTAGAAAACAGACGTGTTTCCTACGCACACACACACCTTGTACTTGTTTCTTGCAGGTCAGACCATACCTGATGGCTGACGGGGGTAACGTCGAGTTTGTGGAGGTTGACGGGCCAATTGTGAAGTTGCGGCTGCAAGGTGCTTGTGGGTCATGCCCTTCGTCCACCACCACCATGACCATGGGAATTGAGCGAAGGCTGAAGGAGAAGATTCCTGAAATTCTTGAAGTTGAGCAGGTATGTATGTATGTTGAAAATGATGATGATACTGGTTCTGCAGCAGCAGATGCGGAAAGATATATCTAGATACTGATGCTGGGATTTCCCATGCACTAACCATGCCATGCTGTCTGCAGCTCATGGAGGAGGTCACAGGTCTAGAGCTGACGGAGGATAATGTGGAGGTGACTCTGGACGAAATCAGGCCATACCTGGTGGGCACAGGAGGTGGTGAGCTGCAGTGTCAAGGAATTGAGGGGCCTATTGTGAGGATTAAAATTACAGGCCCAGCTGCAAATGTGATGACTGTGAGGGTTGCGGTAACACAGAAGCTGCGGGAAAAGATACCAACCATAGCAGCTGTACAGTTGGTATAGGATAAATGCGTCTGATCGATTCTGAGTTGGTGAGAAGTACTGTGATTACATGTAATTCTTTTCGGGTGTGCTCGGAAACTTCCGGACTGATCAGGAGAGTGCAATAGGATGGCTTGCCGGTATGGCACACACTCCAGCTGGTGAAGTACTTCTCAGCTGCAACATCGCACACTCACAAGCTGGGCACAAGACGCTGCAAGAGCCCTGGCGGGTGCTGCATTTGCTACAGCAGTGAAGCCTAGAGTGCTGCAAGATGTTTTAGTTGTGGTGCCCTTCGAGTGAAATCGGGGTTCTTGTGCCTGTGGTTTGGTTCTTGTTAAGTGGGTTGGTTTCTTTCCAAACCACATTTCCTTTAGTTTCCTGATCATTTACTAACCCACTGCATTTACGAAGCTACTTAGGTGCCGTTGTTACACTTGTGGTGTTGCAACACATCAAGTTGTGTCGTATGTGTTGACCCCGTTAGTGGCGTGGCACGCTAGCACACAAAGCGCGTAGGAAGGGAGAATGTTGTGGCACTGCAACAAGTGCTGACTGGCGCCTTGTCATTGAACCATTCATACGTGAACATGAACAACGGTGCGAAGGGGTTCTTTTCTAAGGGCTTGCAGCGGTGGAGGGTGTGCGCACAGTAATGAATGCGAGTGCATGTATCACAAGAACATGAATGTTCAGTCCCGAACATGAACTGCCCCGCTCAATATGTGTGTCGACAACGACAAGGGGGCGTCTCAGAAGCACGAAAGATGCACCACAATAGAGCATCTGAAACTAGTCGACAACGCAGGCACCGTAACGAGCATCCATGCAACGCGTACCACCGAGTATAAGCACACCTATGCAACAACAAAGCAAGCAGCCTGCCGAAGGGAGCGCCAAGCAACCCTACACACAAGCACCACACTTCAGCAGCACAACGGTGAAACCCCACTGCAAAACACGGACGGCCCAAGGCCACGGGCCAGCGCCGCTGGCGTGGCACCATTTTTTTGCGCCTTCAGGGGTGGCACCCGCCAGGCACCACCAGGAGAGACCTCATCAGGGTGCTCGGGAGGCCGCAGGGTGGACGCAGGAGGCGTGAGGGGAAAGGGACATGGATCCAGGAGCCGGGGAGGGGGCCGCGCCGTGCCGGTGGAGCACTAACAGGAGAGAGGTGGCTCTTGGACGCGGAAGAAGCGGGGCCAGAGGTGGGGGAGGGGGAATGATCAGTGGCCACAGGTGGGTGCAGCAGGAAGATGATCTGGAGCCTAAGGCGGGGGTTTTTGTTTCCTTCACATCTTCGTCAAGAGTTGTGTGTTGTGGGGCTTGGCCTTCCCTCCAGAAGGCTGCAGCTCTGATACCTACAGTGCCGCTGCACCCTATGGCAACAGCAACTGTGCTCCTGCGCCTGTCGACATCTACTCCCGTAGCAATGCCGCTCCGTTTGTTACGATGCTCACTGCAGAGAACAGCAGCGTTCTGGCGGCCTCGCTGTCACCCATGCTGTGCTGCCACTCTTTCCCAACAGCCATGTTGTCCACCCCCTACCCCGCAAGCCTGCCTACCAGCGTGGTTTGTGAACTTCAGTTATTTGCGTTCGGTGTGAATGCAGTTGTTTTGGCATGCTCAGCCAGACTCTCAAGCGTCAAGGCAAGAATTAACAACCCCTCAGCATGCAAGTTTGACTCGGCCATGGCTGACTACTTCCAGGTCAAGCTTTTCCGGTGGGGTGAGCTGGAGGAGGAAGATGAAGAGACATCTGAAGAAGAGGAACCAGAGGAGCCGGAAGGGACAGAGCTAGCGATGACACAGAGCGTTGCAAGCAGCATGGCTTTGCTTCCAGCCTGACACAAGCCGGCATCGGCAACAACCAAACTCTGGACATGCGCAACGCAAGCGGAGTGTCCACATCTGGACCGACACCTGCATTGTACACTAGCCCTACGATCTCTGTATGAGAAAGGGAAGCAGGAATGAATCGAAAACCACGCCACACCCAGTAGGGGACGTATTGTCAGTAGAAGCGAGGTGCGGGGCACAGAACGATAGCAACAGTCTCAAGAGGCCATGACGGGATACTATGAGGAGGAAAAAGAAGCCCCCCATCAAGTGTCGTGCCAACCTGGAAGGCATTGGGCCTCAGCGCTCCGAAGAGCGGGGGTGGAGGGGCAGCCACCTATGGCAGCCCCAGCCGGAACAACAGGAGCACAGGGTAGGAGGCAGATGCTGGTGCAAGGTTTGGGACTTGCACGTGTAGTGAGCCAATACTCGTGTGTGCTGACCTCCTGAATGCAACGGGGTTTTCTGTAACTGTGGCAGCCCTGTGCTATGGCTCCTGGATGGTTAAGGTTCCCCTTGTGGACACGCTGCCAACCCCGATACCCTTTTTCTCGAAGCAGTAATGAACTATGGCTATTGTTGTGACACAATCCTTGCGAGGTACTTATGACTCGTAAATCACGATGCCTTGCACTCCCCACGTTTTTGGCCGCATTGCTAGATTGTCGTCAGCGAATTGGCATAGGGCTGATCGCTGCGTCGCACTAGTCGGCTGCACACTGCAGTGTATCCACTGTCAAACCTACGCTCGGAAGGTGATTTTCACTCGTTTCGGAGTCGTCGACAACTTCGAACGGATTGCGTCAGTCAGCCTCCTGCTGCATCCACTTGTGTACGTGCCCAAGCCTGGAGCCTTGCTCCGAGTGCTGTTGCGATACCAGCACATCGGCCGCTGTTCCTTTCACCTTTCACGTCAGTATGCGTCAACGCTGTGCTGAAGCGGGTGGGACCGGAGACTCGGCTGCTGGTGTATAAGCACACAGATCCACGTTTCTGTGCATGCACACTGCACCTCAAACCAAGTTCGTGCTGCTTGCACACGACGTTAATTGTGCGTGCTGTTAAATTGTGGAACGAGTACTAAGTTGTGTACAGCGTTGTTGCAATTGTCCTCACCAACATTCCCACCTCTTCTGGATGTGTGCTTTGCAGATCACTCTCAGTGCCGTCAAACTTGATGCACAGCAAGCAGGCTTAGAGCAGTAACGAGCACCTGCTCGAGCACTGCTGTTTGAAGACAATGGGATCCAACCAGCCAATGGCGAACGGCATTCAAAGAGTGGCTGCAAGCTTGTACAATAACCCAGATGACGATTTCAAGCACGTGGCTGGAACTACACCTGCCACAGGGGGCCTGTTCACACAGAACACCTCCTTTGTAGAACGTGTTAAAGCGTATGGTAGTACTGCCAGAGATTCGTCTGCTTCTGATGCCGGAACAGATGCTCCGCAGGAGGACTATGACCTTGTTGATACCCCAGCAGTGACTTCGTTTACAGTTCCTGATGAGCAGTCTTGTGCACGGCATGCCACAACAGAGTCTGTTGGTACGCAGGGGGCTCACCCCCAGCATGTGCAGCCCTCTCCTGCTCACGAACCGCTCCCTCCGCCTCCAGTGAACACAGCACCTGTGGAGCCGGGAGAGCTGCCTGAGTTCGTCCCTGTTGTGACTGGTGCGTCCTTCTGTTTCACATTGGATTGTTGTCCTGCTCGACCATGTCACCTGTTTGGCCAGCATCATCGGCTTAACACGCTTCCTTGGCATGTGTCTGTGGTGGTGCTTTGCCACAGCAGTGTGTATGCGCTGGAAGCTATAGATGAAATGCTGTCAAGACAGCTATTCTGGCTTGGTGCAGGGTTTCCGGTGAATGAGCAGCACCCCGCACCAACTGCACCCATGATGCCCAGTGCACCAAATCCCGCAGACACGCCCACACATACAAGAGCGAACACAGTAGTTGAGGACCAGCTCAACCATATCAGCCACGGGCCGTTTCCTGAGGAGCTCAAGCAAGCTCTGATCAAGGTGTGCTTTTCTTCGATGCAGATTCATGTCCTGGCAGCATTGTCATGCAGTGTACTGTTCTGTCCCAGGTTCAGGCCTGCTGCAAGCCAGGTTCAGTGTATGCCAGTGTAGTCTTGAGCTGAACTACTGCTGTGGTTCCTCTCTCCAGCTATGTATGGATTTGTGCAGACTTGTTAATTCTGAGAAAGAGGGCACTAGATTTTGAACAGCGTAGTGTGATATGCTGGGCGCTCAGTCCGCACCAACAATACATCAGTGACAGTGCAGGAGGTGCTGGCTTTCGCAACTCAAGATATCCACGCTATTACCCGTACCACATGCGATACTGATGCTACGCGAAGACAGGTAGAAGAGCAGCAAGCAGAAGATGCGAAGTTCGTCGACCAGATGGAGCAGGCTCTGAAAATATCCGAGTGCTCATCTACTCTCCTCTTGTGCCACTGCACTCTGTTTCGTTCCATGAGCCCTGTTGGTGTGTTTGAAAGTAGGTTTCACCACCTTCTGTTCAGGTCTTCGAGGGGATGTGCCATCGTCAGTTCGGGGATTCGTATGATGTGCTGTGTGCAATTCAGCTCATCTTGGGCTTCATTTTCTTATTCTACTGTGTGTGTGTACAGGGACACGCTGCAGCCGAACGACCCGAACATACAGCCCCTAGTGGGCTGTGTGCACAATTTCACAGCCCTTGTAGAGCTGCAGAAGGGTAACAAGGGAATGTACGAAAAGCTGCGTATATTGGCACCCTTCATACATCAGTATCGGCCTGTGATTGGGGATGGCAACTGCTTCTACAGATGGTGCGCCCCTTGCGTCTGTCTGCTGTCAAATGGATATACTGTTCATTAAAAGTACAGGAAGCATCCGGGAGCTCTACCTATGGTCCTCCTCATTGGATGCAAATGCACCCTTGGCTGGTGGTGTGGTGGTGGTATGGGTGGCATGAGCAGTGCTGTACCCACGAAGCCGTGTGTTGTGCAGCTTTGCGTTTGGACTTGTGGAGTCGAATCTATGGCACAGGGATCAACTACAAGCGCTGAAAGTGAACGTGAAGCAGATGGCAACTGCTGCAATAACTTGGCTGAGCAGCAAGCAGGCCATGCAGCTGCTGGGGCAGGACTACACTGCGTTCACACGACGCGCACGGGCGCTCATGGAAGTGGGGTACAAGAAGTTCAGCTTCATGATTCAGCAGGTATGTTTGTCCGTGTGCCTGGATCTATACGGCTGGATTTGCGTGTCAGATGTGCCTGTGATACGGGGACATGACACAGGCCCACTGATTGTATGTAGCTTGCGGCATCCTGGAAACCTGCCTGTGTCAGATCAAGGATGATGCACCAAGATTGAACTGAAGAACACGATTTTCAAAAAGACGTTCAGACAAGACTGGCAGGTGGTCTGTGAGAGGCACACATGAAAAATCTGCAAGTTCTAAGCTGCGTGCATGTGTAATGTAAGCACCTTCTCCTCTTGGTTCTGCATCTAAATCCAGCGTTCTCCCGACTGTAAATGTCTACATGAGAAGGCAACAGATGGCGTGGTGTGGCTGTGCAGTGCCTCACGTTGATGGATGCGAGTCATGACCCCTGGCCGACCCTGCTGTGCATATTTCAGGTGTGACTGCTCGAGTGCACCTGTGACGCTTCCGCCGCCTGATAGGATGTGTTTGCTGCAGAACAACCGAACTTCGAACGGGGATGGTAGCTATATCAAGAGCTGTAGCCTGCATTGGGCTTGCCAACGTGTTCTGGGGAATGGTGGTTCCACCCTGTGACCTACATCATGCATGAGTCCTGTCTGTGTGTTCAATTACGTTCCTCTCACATACCTTCTGTGCAATGTGATGTTAAAGCCCTTTAGTTCAAGACATGTTGCTTGCTTCTGTATGTTGCTTTCAACAGTTGGATGAGGAAACAGCGGCACAAGTCGCAGCCATAGTTCAGACGTGGAATGTCGGGCACGGTTGCATGCAACAGCATCCTGTTGAAATGCATGCATGCGTTCAGGAAAATGATGGAGAGGACATTATGCACTTAATTCGGCAGCTAGCAGCCTATGAGATGCTGTCAAAGCACATGCAATACGAGACGTTCTTGCCGGCTATCGAGGGCCTCCGGAGGCCGCCCATGTTACGTGAGGGCGAGGCCATCACCGTGCCTCTGGTGGTGAGTAGGCTTGTCGTTGTGAATGGTATGGAGGCAGAGCATGTCATGATTCAGTCCCTTGCGTCGCTGCTCCAAGTGTCCATCGGGGTGGTCTATTGTGACGGTGAAGCCATGCCTCAGGTGTGATTCGTCTGGCGCTTGCACAACAAGCTTCACATCCGTGCCAGTTCCTCCAGCAAACCTCGCCTGTGCAGCCTTCTTGGCCATGCCGCATGAGCTGACAGACTTGTCTGCGAGCAGCTCTTGTGTGTGCAGCTGATGAAATCGCTCATCAGGCAGCACAGCACAGGCGATGCTTGCGCCTGGCAGCCCTGTGACTGTGATCCTGAGCTGAATTTGTTTCCAATGCCGTTTCTGTGCCTGTCGCACAACTCACCGAGATGAATGCAAGCAGGGTTGCGAGTGCTTGACATGCCAGCTGGCTGCTGCAGGTTCATGTCATCCAGCCTGTGCACCGACAGGACGGCAACAGGCATCCTGAACCGAGGATATTCGTCATTTACCGATCTGGACACTATGACTTGGTATATCCAGACAGCACATCTTGGATCGAGCTGCAAGCGAGCACCAACCCAGACAGGGGATGAGTCTGGGTTCATAGCTATCGGCTGCCTCTTGAACAGTTGCTGCGTCGCACAGCTCATGACCGACAGGCGGAGCGTTCTTGCGCACTGATCCGTGGTACCAGGCAACTTCCTGGCCCAGAGGTGTACACTAGAATAAAGGACCCTGAATTGGCCATTGGTGTCAGACTAGATGCATTCGTTCGCACATTCGTTGTAACCAGTCAGTTCATCGGCCCGTCATGATAAAGTGCGGAACAATGTGTTGTAGGTGTGGGTTCAGTAAGCTGCCTCACAATGTGTGTATAGCTCCTCGCAACCTTTGTGGGCAGAATAAGCCGCGCGACTCTGTTGCTGTAAGAAGCAGGCAAGCACGGTATCGATTCAGCCAGCTTCGGAAAGCAGCTGCTGAATGCTGTGCGTACAGGCATGCTGTCATGCCTGGCCATCGTCCATATATATACACATGCAGACACCACCCGCTTGCTCAGCATGGGAACAGCATAGCTTCAATGATGCAAAATTTCAATACACGCTGCATGACGATGCAAACAAAATCCCTCGTCACATATCACACTTGAGCTTGGAAAGTTTGTCTATGAGTACTTGAAATCCGAGTGAAACAATATTGTATGCATGCAACGCTCCCGTACTCTCGACCTTGAAAACGAATCTGTTGCGCTGTGGCTTCATCGTCAACAGGTCTGGAAAACCCATGTCAGCTACTTTGATCAGGGGTTCGTCATCGAAAGCGTAAGCCTCTGCGTTTTGAACCTCAACCTGCACATGCTACGCCTGTGTGTTCACATGCACTTGCACTGAGGCACAGTATACGTACCAGGGGCCCTAAACCCCGACTCTACATCGAACATGCTGACTGTACACGCCTTGGTGGGATGCTGAGCAGGTCACACCGGCCTGCAGTGCCAAAGTGTGAAACCAATTGGGGCGCACCATATCATTGTTTGTGATTCTGAACACCTCTTTTTGCGCACAGCTAGCAACAAACTCTTGCTTCTGTGCAAGAGACAAGGTGTTCATTCTCTGCCTATTGATCTTGATGTCTGGGATTGGAGACATTGATACAGTCGCCACTGGCATCCACTTTGCATGATCTTTCCCAACCCCTTTCCGTGCAGTCGCCCGGAGCTTCACCTCTTGACCAGGTGCTAAAACGAGGATCTTGACTGGTGCTAACATGTAGTTGCCCTCGCCAGTGTTCACGGAATCTGCACCATCATGCTGACATCATTGAGCATCCGCATCAACTATGCCAGCTCTGGATCCACCATGCTGAGACAGCATTGCTGATAGCAGTGCTGGAAAAACAAAACCGCACCTTTAGGTCCACCTTCATCGTCGCCCGCACGCACTTGACCCCGTTTGTGTTTGTACCCCACTGGCAGCACTGAAGGCCAGTCTGGATCAGGTGTCAGGTCGTCACTTGTGACTTTTCGATCTCGAGGCGTAGCGTTTGTGATGTTCAATTGAAACACAATTTCCTGTACATCATCATCTTCGCCAGCTTCATACACAGTGTTCCAGAGCGGTGCATAGTGGCTGCGCAGAGGTACGAGTCCAAGACGATGTGCTATGAACTCGTCTGAAAGAACAGACGTGTTGATCTCAAATTCTACCAAATCTATTGCGAGCGTTGGGACCCACGCCAACATCGAGCGCCGAAGTGCATTCGCCACCGCGACATCTGCGTTATTCAATACAAACTCACATCTTGCACAATCAACGTGTCTTAATTCGATGAAGTCCTGTATTTCCATTTGCGTGCAGTCACACGCGCTACAAGCAGTGTCAGAGCATCTATGGGCGAGTGTCGACGCTCAAAGAAGTTCAGAAGCCACTTGCAACAGCCAGAGTTATAACACGAGGGCGTGCACCAAATTCAAACGAGTGGGTGAGTCATGGACTGCTCGTTTGTGGGGGAGAGTTGAGTCGTTGGACACATTCATGATTCTTCACCGTCGCCACAAAGGACAGAAAGCTTCACATCATGCAGCCACCGGTAAACCGCCAGTAACCACGGCACAGGGATAATCAACAGTTTGTAATGGCCAACATTCGTTTTCTCAGGTTGTGTAACCAGCCAACCATATGATTGATTATGGGTTGTGCTGTTCAGGTCTAGTGATCTTAAGCGCCTTTGACGCATGCAAGGAAAAGACAACAAGCAAACATCATGGAGTTCATACTCTTGGGTGGCAGCTACTGTTGCAGCGGCTGCCGTGGCTGTGTATTCCTGGCATGACACCTCCTCTGAGCACAAGCACCCCAGTTCACAAGCTCGCTGCACCACACACACTCCCTTGAGCCATCGCCGTTCTAAAGAAGAGAGCATTGCTTCTGCATGCACATGATATGAATCCTGTTACAGCTATGCACGGGTGTTTGCTGTGCAGGCAGTACTCCCAGACAGTTTCAACGGTTAGACTACATGTGGGGCGGGGAAACTTCGGCAAGGTCCTTGCATCATGCCGTGCATTGCACTCTCGTTACTGGCCAGCACCACTCGCAGCCTCAGCCCACGCACAGACTATTGTCACAGGTGCGAACAGTCCATCGTTCAAGCCTCTACCATCCAGTGTGAACAAGCCTCGCAACAGGCCACAGAGCATGACCCCAGGCTCATGTAGCTATGTGCTGTGCAGTGTTGCGTCAGGCGACGCTGCTGGGGTCCTACAGCAGGCAGATCGTGGGGCTTCAGGACGGTGGCTGTGTGTCCCTAGACTGGTGGAGGGGGGGGCAGAGCCACCTGCAGCACCGTGCCTCATCCACACCCATCGTCCTCATCTTGCATGGTCTGACAGGTGCTGGTCACACCCATGCCCTCAGAACGCCGGATGGAAAGCAACGTTTGCGACGTGCTGTCCTCCCCGGCACACATGCAACGACGTCAGTGCGATGCAGGGGGCAGCCATGAAGGCTATGTCAAGTGGATGGCACGTGCAGTCGCAGCACGTGGGTGGCGGGCTGTTGTGTTAAACTATCGAGGCTGCGCGGGCGTGCCCCTCACCAGTCCGAAGTGCTACGATGCAGTGTCCACAGGGGATGTACACGCGGCTGTTGTTTATATACAAAGGCACGCTACCTGTGAGCCTGGCTTGTACCAGCTTCAACAAGTGAAGGTGATCGTGGGCACGACAAGGCTGCATCTCTGCACCTGCTTACGCTCCGAGCTTGCAGGAACAACCCCTCAGCACCGCTGTTTGCTGTCGGCTACTCCCTAGGGGCGATCCTGCTCACAAAGTACACCGCTGATGCGGACTCTAATCGTTTTGCATCTCCACCCTCTCCTGCAGCTCACTCCTTGCCGCGCCAGGATGCTTCTGCTCAGCCGCAGTGGCCCTCCAGCTCCCCTCGTCTGGCAACGCCCTGTGCATCTGTCGCGTCATGTGCCACGCCCGCCACACCTGCATCTCCTGTAGGCAGGGAGCCTCCGCCAGGTAAGGGCTCACCGCACAGCGCAGCAGGTCACGCTGTAGGCGGTCACGGCTTCGCTGACGACTACTACTGGAGTGAAGGCGGTGGCGCGCATGGCCCTCAGAGTATTACCCCAGGCTCGAGGCGAGGCTGGCACTGGCAGTCCTGTGCGGATTTGTGGCCTGCACCACTGCTCCCTGCCACACGAGCAGCATCAGGCAAGGACCGGGAAGCCCTGCACAGCAGCGCACCGCCCACACCCCCGTACCCTGAGCACTGGCGCCCCCACACCAGGGGCAGCGGTTCCGTGGGTAGAGGGCATGTATCCAGGCATGATGGAGCCCAGGGATCTTTCTCCTTCGCAATGCATGGGGCGGCAGTGACAGGATCAGGGTCGGGTTTGGCGGCTGCTGTTGCGATCAGCAGTCCGTTTGAGCTTGTGTCAGCGAGCGCACGCCTGCACAGGCCATGGACGATGCCCTGGCTGTACAACCGCATCCTGACCTGGCGGCTGAAGCTGTATGTGAGAAGTCACAGTCGCAAGATCTCCACCCTGGCTCCCAAGGTGGATCTGCAGGCCATATACGCCTCAGCCACTCTGCGCGAGTTTGATGCAGCCGGCACCTGTAAATTTCTCGGCTTCCAGTCTGCTGATGAGTACTACGCGCACGGTTCGAGCGAGAACTACATCCCGAGCATCCGCACGCCTTTCTTGTTCTTGTCCTCAGAGGACGACCCCTTCCTGGGTGATCTTCAGACTTCTACGAAGCAGGTTCTTGCCAACCCTTCCACAGCTCTGGCACTCACACGAGCAGGCGGCCACTGTGCCCATCTCATGGTGCGCCCGGCACTGTGCACGCCCCGCTGTTTTCATCAAGTTTCAGACCATCAGCGCATCGAAGAGAGCTTTCGATTGCTTGACCCAACATGCACAGGGCCATTTGTTATGCTGCCTTTCACTGCAGACATGGCCCTGGGCGGGTCTGCGAGGAGTGTGTTGCTCGCCACTGGCATGGTTTTTGCACAGGGTCAGTGCAGTTCAGTCCTGCCAGGCGCGGCTCTGATGCGGAGCTGTGTGCAGGGCCTCATGCCTCTGGCACACTCCTGGACTGATGGAGTGACCATGGATGTTTTCGGGGCTGTGTTGTCCAGTCTGCCTCAATCGATCAGCAGGCACGCACAGTCTCGTGAGAGCAAGCCTCAGTATTAGGTGGTTCTGTCACTGCTTGCTGTGAGCATGGTGTCATCTGGAGGGGGCTACTCTGCAGTTTGCCCCTCCTGGGCAACCCTGAGCAGCTCCATATACCTTCCCGCCATGGCAGCTGTGCACGGCCTACATAAGGATTCGCAGGTGTCTATGAGTATCACCTGTGATAGCGGGCAGGTTTTCATTGCGATCGGCACACAAGTTGCCTCTCAGTTCGGTGGTGCTGGTTATTGTAGAGCAACGTAGAGAGCATGAAGGAGCGCTTGTTGTCGAACCGTGAGTAGGTGGTATGGCTGCATCTTCAGTGAGAGTATGGGTTGGCAGCTAATGTCAAGTGTGCAACACTGTTCAGGACTATATAAGCCATGAAGGTACCGTGGCACCAGCAACAAGTAGAATGTTAGGAACCAAAATCATGCAGTTGTTTTTTTAATGTGAGTGTAACAATTCGTGCGGTTGCTGGAGTTTATAGCAACCAAGTTGTGTTTCCAGCTCTGTCTACTATCTCCAGACATGTCATATGTGTCGGAACGGCCTGCCACAAAGATTATGGCTGGCTTGCAGCATTCTGAAGGAGTGCAGCGAGCTAGGAACAATTCAGTCTGGTGTGGTGTCGTGAGATATTCGATCCAGAGCGTGCGTGGCAGAAGCGGGGATTTTGCATGCTCGTGTATTTCGAATTTGATCACCGCGTTGACGCCGCAAATAAGTGTTGCAACGGGCGTGTGTGATGTCGGTGGCTCCGGTCATGTATAAAGACCTCAGTCAAGCATTGAATGTGTTGATCTATCAGCGAATTCACATCCGTGGCAGCAGAGAGTGCATCGTACAGCACAACCACAGTACCTCCGAGACCTTAGAACTGTTCCCAATACAATGGCTACGGCTATTTTCGGACAAACATGCCGTGCACCATCGTCCTCAAAAATCAGACCTGTGGCGCGCACGACCGCATGCAAGGCGGCCAGCAACCCGGACAGTGGTGCACAGCGGCGCAGGACCCTGCTTATCGGTGCGATGCCCAGTCCGACACCCCCCGTCCATCCCCAGTACGTTCATATCTCTTCTTTTTGAATTATCATCCGATTTCCTGGTCCTTTAGATGACAGGGTCATGAGCTCCGAAGCTAGGGTGAAAAGGTGGAGAATCTTCACTCCCCGATATCTCGGAAATCGTAGTTGCAGTTGCCACGATCCAGGGCAATGCAGTGCAGCTGTACCCTACCGTCTGTAACGCCTTATCATATGCTGCTCTGATGTTTCCAGGGATCCGTTGAACCGGCTGTGTGTAAGCCAATGCGGCGTCGCATCAGATGTGAGAAACCCTCCAAAATTCTGCCATCAATGTGACTTTGAGAAAGCGTAGGTGCTGCCTCATGGCTCAGTGCCTTGCACGGTCTCACTCATCATGTACACAGATACACACGTGTGCCCGTTTTTTTCGTCGAGTTGTGAGTATATATTTAAGAAACCAGAGCCGCCAAACACGACGTGGATGTATAAACCGGGCCTCAGCTGCTGTGTCACATGCAAACTCCCATAGACAAAGGAGCACCTCATGTCCACACATTCATGACCTTGCTGGTGGACAGTCAGTATGCACGGAGTGATTGCGTGCATGCATGTGAAACCCTGAGCCAGTGCGCAGCCCATGTTGGGGCGGCGTATCTGGACGTCATAACGAGCCCTGTGTGTTCTGCAGGCGCCACATTACCGGTGGTGTCGCTGGCAGCTGCACAGCGCAGCGAGGCCCTCGAAAAGTTCGACCTCCCCGTGAGTCAGCTCTCCAACTTTGACCGCGCAGAGCAGGTGCGCCTCCCCCCTCCCCCCCCAACACACATTATGCGGTGTGTGTTGCAGACATTGTCACTTTCTGGCATGTATCCCACGCTGCTTACGTCTGCGACGTGACTGTGCAGAGGGCGGAGCTGATCTCAAGGGCGGGCATGGAGCTGAAGAAAGTGGTTGGTGCAGAGGATGCACGCAAGGCGCTGAGGTGAGCACCAGCGGTCGCGACTGCCCACATGTATTGCTGTGGCGTTGCCCCTGTCGGTTGTGTTGGCCCCAGATGGGTACGTCAGAGTGTGCACCTGGCGATTGTCAAGGCTCTACTTCAATCCAGGCCATTATCTTGAAGGTTTCAGCATCTTCGGACTGCAGGCTGGCGCTGAACGATGCTGGGACATATGACTTTGCTACCAAGACTGGTGGCATGGATGGGTCTGTTATCTTGAACAAGTCCGAGGCGAGCAGGCCAGAGAATGCAGGGCTCTCAGACTACGTGAGCAAGCTGGGAAAAGCCAAGGAGGCCATAGATGCCGGCAATGCAGAGCTGGGTTCAGGGCCTATGTCATGGGCAGATATGATGGCTCTGGGTGTGAAGGTGACACAAGAGGCAGATTGGAAGAGAATCAAGATTGCTCGTGCTGCCATTCCATCTGGTGTGATGCCCTGACGCTTCTCATGGTCGCGGCTGACCTTGGTGTCATAACACTTTATTATCGTCTCAGCAAGTGCTGCCAGCTGACACACGTGTAGTTGCTTGTGGATCGCATATGGAGTGTGTGCTGTTCTGCCGCAGCCTGCCACAACCGCACGTCCCAGGTTTGCTTGGACGAAAGTACTAGGAGCTCAGGCAGCATGTTGACCATGCAGAGCCATCCAGGTACTTACAGGTCTTGTAAGACAGAGTAAGTGTGTTCCCTGAGCTCTGCAGGTGGAGAGACGATAGTCAAGACCTTTGGAGCAGACTGGCTGCTGAGGGTGGGCCGCATTGACGCCACATCGGAGCCAGCAAACAGAGCACTTGCTCCAGGAGCTCCCACTGACAAGATGGAGCAGTTCTACCTGCAGCTTGGCGCGAAGCCTGGTGGTGACAGCGGGCCGTTCTCACCCAAGCCTCCTTTCTGGCAGAAGTACTCTTTCATTCTGTACTCTGCCGCACAGGATGACCCCGAGGTGTGTTCGTCTCACTGGTTTCAAGGAGCACGTGCTCCGTGACAGATGCTATGCTGCGTCAGGTGTTGTCTGACCTCTGGTCAACTGCTCCTCCCTCCCGGGGCTTCCTGCGATGCACTGGATGCATGCATGCAAGCAAGGCTGCGTGGGATGAGTGCAGGCGTACGAGCAGATGCTTGCTGATGAGAGCAAGGAGTTTGCAAATTGGAAGCTGACCTATGACAGGTCCCGAGCCACAGTGACACGCACCAACTACGAGGTGGACTTTATCACTGCGTTTGACAAGCTGTCGTCGCTGGGAGCGAAGTTTGACCCGGTGCGGCCTTGTGAACGTGGTGTGTGAGTGTCGTGTGCCTCACTGCCCTGCTCACCGTGCTGTGCTTGTGCATCTGTTGCACCTGAAAGCAGTAACCAACCATGGCGATGATGTGCAGGATGCCTACATGCACCCCAGGGTGACTTACAGGTACGGCTGAGGAGCTGACCATGGGCAAGGCCCTGCGCCGGAAGCCAAGCCTACATTCCTGCCTGCCCTCGGAGCAGCCTTCTGGGCTGCGTGAGGAGGGCTGGTGTAGATGCTGTGGGAGGAGTTCGTGTTGCGACGAGGTGGTATTTAAAATACGCGCGAGGGACTTGAGTTGGTTTGTTTTTCGGCACTCTGTTGCGGGGGATGGAGAGCATGCTGCAGGCTGAGAGAGATCTGTAAATCGAATGGTTGTTTGTGTTCCTGATATTGCTTGAAATCCAACTGCTTTGTTTGAAACAGCTTTCTTTCAGGTCGGTTTGTACCGGACCGCTCGTATCTCCCTTCGATAGGAGATGATAAAATTTTGCTTACTCGCGTGTGGCTCCGGATTCTGTTTCAGCACAAGGCTCCTTGAGGAAGAGTGCATGGCTACCTGAATATCGGTGTCCTAGCATCATGGTTGGATAGGCCCTTGCTCCGTACTGAAATACCGATACAATTCAGTTTCAGGAGTATTCTCGCGCAGGAATCAGTCTACTCGGTCGTGAGTTGCTGATACCGCCACTTTTCTGACCCTTTCCCTGCGCTCTCTTCTCCAGCGTAATGCGTTTGCTTGTGTTTGGTTGAGATAGTCTTAATAGTAAGCAACCTGTTTTTTTGATCTGATCGCGGCCATAGGTGAGGAGCTATGGTTGCGCAAGGGGCCTTGCATGTGTTGCAAGCTGTTGACACAGCGTTTGAAGACGATCGAGGAGATGGAACGTTCATCCCATCCGCCTCGTGGAAAGGTTCTAAACCGGGATATGTGTTTAAAACGGGCGACTCTGGCCTGGGGTATTACAGGGAAGCGGAGGCAGCAGATCAGATATTGGATGGTCAGGCTGCAGCGGGCGACCATGGCGCTAGTCCTTCAAAGAGAGACGCGACAGAGTTATTAGAGGTATTTATTGTCCTTTCTTCTGCCCTGTGTGACTGTTAAATCGTCGGGAACAAGAGAAGTGTGCAGTGAATTCACATCTTGGCAGTGATTGTGCTTCTGCAGGAAGCAGAGCAGTTGGCAGAGGATCTCAGAGAGCTAGAAAATATTGACGACAGAGGAATCCGCAGAATTGTGGCAGGGGTTGAGAGGCGTGTGAGAAGAAACCAGGAGCAACGCATGAAGTACAGCGATGATCCGCAACGATTCTTGGAATCTGAGCTTGAACTGAATGAGCTGCTAACAAAGTTGAGTGCTCTGGCTGGGGAGCCGGTGCTGTACACCACACTCGTCGAACAGCAGACGGTGCCACTGCTGCTGGAGCTGTTGCAGCACGAGAACATCGACATTGTCAGTCCGGTGGTAGAGCTTCTCAAAGATCTCACTGATGCTGACTCAGTTGAGGACCTGGAGGAGGTATTGTGCCCATATCTGCATGGCAGAGGCTGCTGGTCCCCCGCTACGCGCTCATGTCTCTCACCTGCACGCCTCAGTTTTGGCATTGCTGCCGGATATAGCTGCTTGACCACACGATACTGTTCCAGGCTCTGATTTTGGCGTGGAAGCACTCGAATGGGCGCTGCTGTGCCGTGGCCACTGTGCAGCCCCCCATTGCGCCCATGTCCATGTCCATCGGCAATGGCTCCTTTTGTTCTCAGTCGGGTGTAGAATGCAGGAATGCTTGCAGCTGGTGCAAGCGATCTTCAAGTCCCAGGGCGTGGAGCTCATGACAGCACGGTTGCAGCAGTTCAAGGAGACAGACGAGGAGGGTCAGAATGGGGTTGGATTGATGCTGCAGTGCTTCCAAAACATGACTGAGATTGACCCTGAAGTACCAGATGCCCTCGCCAGCCATTCAGATCATGTGTCCTGGCTCGTCAGTAGGCTTCACATCCAGAAGTTCCCAAAGTACGATGAGATCAAGGGCCTTGCGGCTCAATTGCTCGCTACTCTTGCACAGGTATGTTACTCTATCCCCATAGATGGCAGATCGAGACTGTGAATGGCTACCTGATGGAGCGTGTCGGTCAGCACCTCACACTATACCTCCTGTCTTCTGCGTGTGCAGCCTTGTAGGGGTGCTCGCACATACTTGAATGGGCCATCGCATCGGCAGGAGCCATGCCGGCACGAGATCGCGGGTGTTGTGGAAGGCAGGGTTATAACAGGCAGCGTAGTTGGTACCCATCTTCAATCAGTTATGTTATTGATGCCATGCGTTGCTGTGCAAAAGCGGCAGACATAGCAAGTGGGCCTACAGGCAAGCACGTTGTGCCGTGCCAAGCTGCTGGCTGAGGGTGCAATGGACAGAGTGGTCGTAACGATGTCCAGCTACCGCAAAATGAAGAAGCCCCTGGAGGACAAGGACGAGGAGGAGTTCCTGATGGAGCTCTGCAACATCCTCAGTGTGTGCTGCATGGACGCAGCTGGGAAGCAGCAGTTCCTCGACTTTGAAGGCATTGAGCTGATGTTCATCATTCTCCGCAACCGCCAGATGTTCCGGATTGGCTGCCTCAAGGTGTGCCCACTGCCCGCCGAGACGCACATGCGGTCACTCCTCCGTTCCAAGAACACACACCACACCTCCTCCCTTGCCATTCCGTGCCCAGTAGAATCAAGTGGCCAGAACTGCCAACTTCCACTGCGCTCAGTTGGGCCTGACACGACAACACATGGGGCTGCAGGTGCTGGCCCACGTCACAACGGAGTTCCAGCGCACAGCAGATCTGTGTGTGGAAGCCCCAAAGGCACTGCCGGTCCTTTTTGGCATGTTCATGGGCCGGAATAAGACAATGGGGGTGAAGCACAACAGCGATGACGCGCGGCAGCAGCTGGAAGCAGTTATTTCGCTGATCGCCAACCTTATGCACTATTCCAAGAAGTGCGGACCCTGCCTACGCGCTTTCATGCTTTATTTTCCTTGATGAATGCACCTGCAATGTACTCGTCAAGAATGAGTGTGCATCTGCTGCATGCATCCATGAGTAGGGTCACAAGTTATGTTGCCTTGTTTTAAATTACGCCGTAACCGTAACTTTGCTTTACGGCAAGTTATGGGCGTAATTTCAGCAAAAACAAAATTTTGCGCCTTCCGGCGCAAAACCCCAGCACATCTGCCCATGAACTCACAGATCCTTGCACACTCGTACCCGCGGCCCCAACTTGCACGTCCTCTATACCATTACTTCTGCAATGTTTCTTGCTTTCTGCCATTTCGGTGTTGAAAGCCTCTGTTGCATTCATACACCAATGGCCACTGCCACCTACACCAGGCCCTGGCTCCAACGCCCCCCTCTGGACAGAGTTGCTTTGCAACATCACAAAATAGCGTAAATTAAGTAACTCACCGTAACCCAAATCATCAGCCGTAATTTTCGCCGTAAACTAAGCTTAGTTCCAGCGTAAGCGTAACATAACGTACCCTGTGCCCTAATCTTGAAGCATTGTACGTACACCACTTCACAATGTACTGTGAGCAGCTTGGTGCCTGTACTGTACTGCAAACATGGGAGCAGCCGGTGGCACCTCGAGGGCAGGGCAGACATGTCATGCCATTTGCAGGCAGAACAGTGACCGAGTGGCTGCAAAGTTTGTGGAAAACGAGTTTGAAAAGGCTGACAGGCTGATGGAATTGTTCTTTCAGTATCATCAGGCCATGAGGATAGGCCTGAATCGAATAATGCAGCGAGAGGACATGGAGGGGGATGAAGTAGACGCGGAGCTCCGCGTGGCTGGCCAGTTCATAGTGCAACAGGTGGGCTCCACATTGTGCCTGCGATGCTTTTTGTTGCTTCAAGTGACAAGTACAGCCTTGATGGGTGCGATCAACGCACTGTACCCATCGGTTTCCAACAGCGATCACTTGTTTATCTCTTTGTACAGCATGCTGCAGTGTGCATCAGCTCGTTGTGCTACCAAGTTATGCATCTAAGTGACACGATTCAGCGGTACTCTTTTGATTTGGGGAATCGGGTGGTGTGCAGCTGAGCCTCATATTTGGGTACCTGTGGGGCACAGGAGATGTTCTGCTGAGGAAGCGGCTTCTCATGCTACTGCACCAACAGAAGGCCACCCTCACCACTGTTCGGTCGCATCTTTCCGCGCTGTATGATGAGATCATTCAGCAAGCTGAGGTGCGCACCTGCCTGCTGCCCTGGCAGTAGCCCTTCCAACAATAGCGCCCCGTGCTGCACAAGAGGTTACGTTTTCAGGGCAGCACAATGAATCAGCAACGAACTCAGTTTGTGCTGTGCTGAACTCCTCTGTGTCGCTGACTGATGTAGTGTGCAACATTGCAGGACGTGCATACGCGCAGCCCTCGTGTAAAGCTGGCACGCCTGATTGTCACTATGGGTGGCGAGGTGGCTGTGACAAAGCCGGCATCAGCACCGCCACTGCCCCCACCTGACGTTCCTGCGCCCAATGGAGAGGCTGCAGAGGCACCGCCTGTGCCCCCTAGTGATGGCGAGGGCACAGCAGCACAGCCTCCCCTGCCTCCTGAAGATCAGAACGTCCCTGGCGACAATAGCTCAAAGCGCAACCGTGATGGAAGTAGCAGGGGGCTTGGTGTTAGTCTGAAGGAACGCAAGATGGAGGGTGTGCGTGTGGATCACAGCGGTGAGCTTGGCCAGATGGACAAGGACAAGCGCTCTGCGCGCAGGCATGGTGACGCGGACGAAGAAGCTGAGAGGAAGAAGACAGAACGGAAGGGTAACAGAGACCTGCACCGTACGGAAGGTGAGCGGGGCTCCGGCAGGGAGACTGCGAGGTACAGTGCAGATAGAGATAGGGAGCGGGACAGAGATCGGGATAGAGACAGGGACCGCGGGCGCGAGCGTGACAAGAGCAGGCCAGGGCATGGTTCCAGTGGCAGGAATGGAGAGAAAGAGATAGATGGGCGGGACCGTGATAGGGTAGTCTCAAGAGGTCGCGACAGAGACGGAGGCCGTGACCGTGATAGAGACCGTGATAGGGACCGGGACCAGGGGGCGAGGGAGAGACGCAGGGAAGGGGATGGTAGGTATGAAGGCCGGAGCAGGAGGTAGTGCTGGTGCATTCCGCGTCTTGTACTGATTGGTGCAATAGACGGAGATTGCAGGCCGCAACTTTGCACGCATGGTCGCAAGACATTCAAGATTGAGTCTTGTAAGATTGAGTCGTGCTTGTCTGTTTCGGTCCTCTGTGCAGTGCTGCCACAATACCCTTATTTGGCGCCACTGAGATCGATTATTGTGCACTTGGGTTCCTTTGTTGCTTACATACTTCCTCATGCATTTGTCGATGTAACTACTTGTCTG
This sequence comes from Ulvella scutata, assembly GCA_032359135.1. NCBI lineage: Eukaryota > Viridiplantae > Chlorophyta > Ulvophyceae > Ulvales > Ulvellaceae > Ulvella > Ulvella scutata. Next base: position 58,195 of record JAUMHD010002783.1, read on the forward strand.
TTTTAGCTCTCGTATACAAGGTGGTGTCTTCATGCACCAGTCCTCAAGGCACACGCCACTCAATGTCATCTTGTGAACCTTGTGGCACACTGATGTTCTCTATGAAGTGAGGAGCAAAGGCATATTGCTTCCGTATCGGCGTACGTGAACGCTGTGTGTACGTAGACACTGACTGCTTGTAGTGATGCTGGTTCTTGTACCTCTGCCTTGGTGTTGAATCATTGTGAACTGAAGGACATGCACATTATTTAATAGTCGCTCGCCAGTGGCTGCCGGGATGTCATCTTCAAGGTACGTGCTTGAATGACTGATTGGCACTCGTACTCGTTGCCCCGCGTGACCAAGATCCCCTCATGGTGACACGCCTGGAGATCAGTTCACAGTGTCATATTGTTTTGTGTGATGCAGGCCTCGCTATGCAAACGGCCAGGCTCAGGTGAGGCTGTCTTAAACAGTGCAGGATTGGTCTCGCAACCTTATCACACTGAGGAGTCAACCGAACGATGATTGCAGATTGATCCTGAATCTCTGGAGCGGGAAAATGATGATGGCATCAGTGTCATGGAAGACAAGGCCAAACAGCTTCGCGAGGTGTGCACAACTAAAGGGCAAGCATTTATTTTTGCACTATCTCATAGCAGCCGTAAACATTTGGTGATGATGTCCTACAAGATGGACGCATACAACCTGCAAGATTCTGTCAGATGCATTCTGAAAGCACTCTGTGGTGGAATGTGCTTGCTCCGTTCAGGTTGCTGGCTCACTGCTTGGTGAAGTGAGGACGCAAGTTGGCATGTTGGATAGAATTGGTGACAGCACCTCCGGTGCAAACGACATGCTCAAGTCCAGCCTCGTGAAGTTTAACAAGGTCTGGCTTGACTTCCAGCATGCTGTGTGTTGCCTGTGAGCCGTATTCCACCGTCACATGTCACTTGTATACCTGCACACCAAGTATCCCCGTGCAATCATGGCCTGACAGTCTGCAGGTTTTTTCGAACTCGGAGAACCGCGTCCTGGCCTGGGTAATCGGAGGCTGCACAGTTTTGTTTGTGGTTTGTTACCTTCTGTTCAAGCGATGATGCTCAGGGCCGAAACCTTTTGTACACAGATTCAGGACCCAGGTACTCAGTACTGAACGCTTAGTATCACGCAGCAGTCCTGGTCTGAGTTTGAAATTACATCAACAGCGGCGCAGTGCTCAAGCGGTCTGAGAGTGCTGACTAGTTGGAATTCTATGCTATTCGATGTAATTGGCAACCACAAACAGTTGTACTGAATTATTGACGGTAGTAACGAGTTCTCTGCAAGCTACTTATGGGACAATCGCCTCATCATGCGGCCGAAAAATGCATGCGTCCTGTGCTCTGCATTCTGACAGGTTCAAGTGAATGCAGAGTTTGTTTACATCGAGCATTCATTAGCACAGAACAATGCAGGCCATTGAGCTTCCTGTGCGTCAGCTCGAATCGCTCGAGCTGCCAACCCTGTGCGAACTGCTTGCAACAGCGGCAGGGCACTTCCCTTCCCATGGGTAGTAAGCCTGTAGAGGTCATGATTCCGTCCCTCGTTAAGTCGATTGTAGCATTCACGAGTGATCCACAGAGTGTTCACTATTTCAAACTTCGTCGATAGTGGCGCGGCACGGTGCCACACAGATCGCTTAGGTCTGGGAGCATCTCCAAGAACGTAACCATGTAGCACCTGAACACGGAGCAATAACAATGACACAACACACACCCTACCAGAGCACCCAACACGGAAGGCATCCAGCGAAAGCGCCCTGTACCTGCACTTAAGCAGCACCGATCAGCAGTGTTACTATAACACAGGACAAGATCAGTGCCACAGACACAGCCCGCAAGGGCGGGCCACCGACGCCCTGCCGGGGGCGCCGTGCACGGTGCCTGCTGGCAGACTTGCCAACAGAACGCGGTAGGGAGCGGCCACCGGAAGCAGGGGGCGCTGGCCCTGGCAAAAGGGAGGGGGCGATGCCGAGAGGGAGAGGGCCGCAGGAGGCGGGGACCGGTACAGGCGGGGCAGATGGGGAAGCTGGTGGAGGGCGGGCGGGGGTGGCGATGAGGGGCTATGGTGCCAGGGGGGGTGCTTAGGCGCCGCACGTGGAGGCGGCGTCGGCCGAGGGAACAGGTAGGCCCGGTAGGAGGGCCTTGTACGGCACGCACGCATGCCACACTTGTTATGCATGCCGCATAGGCTTTCCAGCAGTTTTGGTTGCCCGACCTCTGCTGCCTTTGTCAGTTGCAAGCCACCAGGCGCTGACTTCAACTCAGGCAGGCATAGCTTAGGTAATGAAGTTCGCACAAGGCAGGACTGCCATTTCACCCCCGAGAGGCTAGGCAGGGCCTCGACTCTGGTTAGATCCAGATGCATGCATGTGATGACATTAGTTGTGTGGATTGGTCTCATTGAAGTAACAGAAAGGACAGGCAACCGATTCTTGCTTACAACACAACACCAATGCACTGAAAAATTACATGGTTGGGCAATTAATCGCCCTACACCTGACAACAGGTGTTCAAATGGCTCTTTTGAAGGGACCACTTGGTTCACACCAGACCCTGCCTATTCGTTGCCTATCTACACACTTCTGGCACAAGCTATGCAAACGCGTCACCTCTGCATAAGGAAGTGTGCGAAAAGAGGCGATCTGTCATCACTGCGCCTGCGCCTCTGGTGTGCAAGTGCTTGATGATATATGAGTACTCAAGAATGGATGAGTGGTGGAACTTGAAGGAAGAGTTCCTCTCTGCTCTGAATCGTCTCGAGATCGGATGATGCATGCACAGCCATCCCCCTCGTATTCGTGAGAGCATGACAGATGATGCTGCTCCACGTTGATGATTGGCCCCAAATGTGCCGACAAGTCATCATGCTGAGACTACAGCGTTCTAGCGTTCAGCTGGCTTGCCCCATATCACCCCACCCACCCCCCCCCCCCAACCCAGAAAAGTGAGTACGCTCACTGATGTCCTGTGCCTCATTGCTGGCTCAGCCGCGTTGCTCTATTGTCCACATCATGCAAGTTGTCGTTGAAATCTACACATAAAAAGAATGTTGTCGCATGTAGGCGAAGAAGTTGTGTTCTGCTTCACACGCGAGTGCACGCTGAGAGTTTGACAGAAGTCGCAAGGACACGCAGAAAACATCAACTTGAATGAAGACCACACCCGCAGGTTCGTAAATATCTACTCCCATGTCTTGAAGATTCACGAGAGTCCTTCGTCGGCCACCTGACTTGTTTCCCAAGCAAGCTTCGAACATGGACACCGTCTTGCGCGCAACTGCTTCCACAGCTGATTGAGCAGCACCCATTCTCTAAGTGTAGTGAATGTTGAAACGCTGAAGGCCAGTGAAGCAATGACTGCAGCAAGCAAGCACGGTAGGAAAGGCGACTTTGGACAAGACGAGCACCTCCGTTCACATTCTTCGACCTATGCCTATTCAGCGCACCTACGACGGCGAAGACTTATGTTGCGAGCAGCACAGTGGAGCTGCCCTCTCGAGGCCTCGCCTGATTTTCATGCGGCAGCTACGATAGCACCTGCGCCACATGCATCATCATGCCTCAGACATGTCTGAGTTCGCACTGGTGCTTTGGACCACACCGTGTTCTGCAGACTGGAACAATATACGCACCTTGCGCATTTACAGAACCTTCCAGGCGTCGTGCTCTACCATTGGTGCATTGCTACCTGCCTTGTATCCAACGTGACCTGTCACGTTCGACGGAAACGTGTCTACCCGCGGCCAGCAGCGCAAACATGGGCGGGGGTCCCGATCTAGACGCCTGGCTTGAGAAGATCCGCGGCTGCGAAGTACTTGCAGAAGATGAGCTAAAGCTTCTTTGCGAATTTGTGCGTGTCTAGCCCAATATATGCAGCGAGGAAGTACACCTACATATACCTAGAATAAACATTGTTTACTTAGTGGCAGATGTGGTGCAGGTGATCGAGATCCTGGTGGAGGAGTCGAACGTGCAGCCAGTGAACAGTCCAGTGACGGTGCGCAGAGGGCGCCACCCATTGCAGAAGCCCATGTGTAGAGCAAGCTTTTAGATTTTCCAACATATTGGTCTGTATTTTTTTTTGTCTTCAGACAATGCTGACGAGCGCTGCCTTGGATGTCATGATCATTGCATGGCCCCTCAACACGTTTGAGCACCTCAACACGCTGACTGATTCTGTAATGTGAGCAGGTCTGCGGGGACATTCATGGACAGTTCCATGACTTGCTCAAGCTTTTCGATACAGGAGGCCAGGTGCCCTCAACCAGCTACATCTTCCTGGGCGACTTTGTTGACAGAGGGTACAACAGTCTAGAAGTCTTCACCATGCTGCTGCTGTTGAAGGCAAAATATCCAGCAAACATGACGTTGTTGCGGGGAAATCACGAGAGCAGGCAAATCACACAGGTGTGCTGTGGTGTATGTTTTTCTCAGAAACAATACGAGTGGCGCATAACTTGGCCCCAACCTGTGCACACAGTCTGCAGGTGTACGGTTTTTACGACGAATGCCAAAGAAAGTATGGAAACCCAAACGCATGGAGGTACTGCACAGAAGTATTTGATTATTTGACGCTGTCGGTACGACCTCCTAAACACCCAAATCCGTTGTGTCAGTGTTTATCCGCTGCAACACAGACGAATCGAGTGATACACGTTACAGGCTCTAATAGATGGAAAAGTTCTCTGTGTTCACGGTGGGCTGTCTCCACAAATTCGGACCCTGGATCAAATCCGGACAATAAAACGTGTGAATGAGGTGCCACACGAGGGACCATTTTGTGACTTAATGTGGAGTGACCCTGAAGACATCAACGGGTTTGCAATCAGCCCACGGGGTGCTGGGTGGCTATTTGGTGGTGCAGTCGTGCATGAGTTCAATAAAATCAACGGTGTGTGCACCCGTGGTGATGCTGCTGTTCTGCATGTCCTTTGATACGTCTGGGTAAGCAGGACAACTACTGAATGGCATTCTGCTTGTCTCGTTCATTGTGCAAGAAGCCCGAACTACATTGACGTTGTATGCGAAGCACTGGACGGTTGCAGGGTTGCAGCTCATATGCAGAGCGCATCAGCTTGTACAGCAGGGCTTGAAGTACATGTTCCAGCCCGTGACCGAAGAAGAAGACAACAAGGGGAAGTTGGTGACTGTCTGGTCGGCGCCCAACTACTGCTACCGATGCGGCAATGTGGCGTCGATACTGTGCTTTGATGGCGACTTGAATCAACAAGTGAAGTATTTCACTGAAACTGACGAGAACAGCAACATGGCAATGCCACGTGCCAACACACAGTATTTCTTGTAATGGAGAGTTTCATTTGCCAGTGAATGATGAGGGGGTGCCTTCGTGCATGACAACGATACTGAGACACAGGTAGTGCATGCACACATGGGATCACGTCGATATTGCGTTACAAAGGTACCAACAGAAACCTGCACTGAGGAGTCACCGCTGCATCATGCTTGTATGCCCAAGTAGCCCTCGGAACAGTTCAGACGCATTCTCTGGGTCATGTGACCTGCTTACAAACTCCTTAAGTGCCTGCTCAGCAATGTGTAGTGGTGAATCTTTGAAGGCAACCAGAGCCTTCACGTCCAGCTGAGCCATTCGCGTCGGCCGCTGTTGACCAGCCCTGTTCAGGATAACTTGGTATGCATGTTCCATCTCATTCTCTTGCACTGCACATGCCATGCCATGCGTCAGATGAAGGCACCACGGCACATGGTACTAGAATCACGAACAGGATGTCAGTTGTGATTTGCGAATACATTGCATACACACATTGACATGTCGGCGTACCATGGTGCATCAGATCTTGAAATGAGTTGAACTGCATGTTCTCAATGTCTGAATCGATTTCATCTGTGTCTACCTCAATTGGCGGAGGAGGCAGCTGTGGTGCGTGATGCATCGGAGCTGGCGCGGCGGCCTCATGCACCGGAGCTGCGGGAGGGAGGTATGTGGGCATGGCCACAGCGGCTGGTGCTTCCGTGACTCCATACCCAGGCGGCTGCAGAGGTGTGTTGAACGGCTGCACTGCAGGGAACCCTGGCGCGAGCTCCAATGCTGTTGCACCAGCCTGCACTGTCTCTATACCCACAGGTACTGCTACACGTGGCGTTGGTCTTGGTGGAGGGAGAGGTGGAGGAAGCGTCGGCGCCTCTGCACTGCCGGCTGCCCCAAAAATTCCCAGTTGTGGCACATCTGCTGCCCGTTGATGCCCAGCACCCTGATCTATCTGATAAGCTTGTGGACCCACGATACTATGGTGCACGAAGCCATTCACCTGCCCTGCAGCGCTCTGCATAGGAACGGGAGAGAACGGCAGTGCTCTCTCAGCAGCTCTGGGAGCATGTGCTGCTACAGACGAGGCTGCAACAGTGGCTGGCATCAGAGAGGGTCCTGGCAGGCTCTCTAGTTGCAGGCTTCTAGCCCGTGGCAGGCTATCTGCAGCAAGTGGCTCTGGCTCCCCATGCGGTGTGCTCGTACCCATAGGTATAGGTGGCTGCCTGCCATCAGCACCAAATTGCACGCCGGGAGAGTGGCAGCGCTCCCTGCTGAAGCCGTCGTGTGGTGGACTCTGGGGTGGGCCGCCGGCCCTCTCCGGGGTAGCCTTTAAGTCCGCATCATGGGCGTTCTTCTGCAGCCGCTGCACCTTCTCGCGCCTCTCCTTGATGCGCAGATTCAGGTCAACGTACGAGATAATGGAGACACCATACTCTGTGTCGTACATGAGCTCCACGTCCTCGAGTATCTCTTTACTGCATACACACGCATTGCATAACTCTCCCTGACACATGCATTCCACGTCACCTTGCTTCCTTCCCATCTTTTGGTAGGATCTTGATCACTCACACCAACGAAACACGCTCCAGGCAAACTTAAGTTCCATTTCATAAACAAGTCACAACACAGTAGACATTCAGTGCAACTGTGCATAGTTGCCGCAGACGAGGCAGGGCAGAATATGTGTAAGCGCCACAGCAGGCCATATCTCTCAACGAAGCACACCTCTCAACGAAGCCTGCAAGTGCTTCATACGAGTGAGGGCCCCACATGTCGCCCTCTTTCGTCTCAAGGGTGTACATCTCTAGGGTGAGTTCGCCATGCAGTATCGCATTCTCATCCTCATATTTCTGCTTCAGCTGCTCCCGCTTCACCTCCTGAGCGCTACGTTGCGCATCTGCTGCACATGCGCTCGCCCCGGTCACCTCCACATCACCACACCACCACATCAGCAAGGACGGCAACGACACCGCTCAACCGTACCACTGTTTCACGTCCCAATCTCCAGTGGCATGATACGAGACATCAGCACAGGCAATATACACATACCTGCGCTGTTGCCGCGTAACCTTGCACCACTGTCACTCCATCGGCTGCGGTCCTCACCACGAGCCTGCACATCTTGCGCAGGGGCACTGTGTGTGCCCAGGTGGTGCATATCATTGCCACGCCCCCCCGGTTCTACATCACCGCCCCCAAACACTCTCCGACTCAGCCTGCCCTCATTTCTGCTATCTTCCCTGCCCCACCTGCTCTGCCTGCGTGCGCGCTTGCCATTGGCAGAATGGGGTGGCTGCACTGGCCGCCGTCTGCCAGCACCGTACGAACTGTTGACCAGGTAGTATGGCTCCAGCAGAGGTATCAGCGCGTCCACGTACACCCACATTGTGCCTTGATTCATCAAAGATGAGTCCACGAGCACCTCTGTCTTGGGCCCCACACTCGTCAGCCTCACCACCTTGACCATGTGCTGCGCAGAGAAGGGGCCCTGCACCACGCTCCACACATCACAGCACTGGAAAGGAGCCTATGACGTGACACATACACCATGTTTCCTCAGCTGTGGGAACACTGTATCAGAGAGCATGCAGGCCAGGGAGGCGTGCACACCTGCTTCTTGCCGTTCTCGAAAAATGTGTACGCCCTGCCTGCTGGCAGCTTCCTGTCCATGTATCTCACCTGGAACGCCAGCATTTCACTGTTAGCAGCTGTCAGATGCGATAATGCGTGCTTCACCACCTGCTTTTGTGATTCGATTCGGCCTGCATCCCCTGCTTTCTGGGCCAACATGTGCAATCGCTCTTCTGCTTGGTTCAGGTCCGACTTTGCAGCGTTGGCCTTGTTCTGCAGCACTTGCATCTCCTCTGCCTGGCTGCGCTTCCTCCTGTAAACCTCAGGCTTGTTTGTTGCATCCTTCGGCGCATCTGCAGCACCTGCTGGGGACTGCTCGCTGGGATTCACAAGGAAGGAGTCCTTCACTCGCTGAGAGCGCTGCTGAGCAATGCTCAGCTTGGCCTTCCCGCGACTCAGAGCACTTCTAATGTGTCTAGCAGACATCAGGCCATTGCGAATAAGCTTGGCAAGTTGCCTTCGCTTTCTTGACTGTGAAGGCTGCTTGTGCTGGTTGCTGCCATTCTGCACGCCTATCGGTCCTGATCTTGTGGATCTCTCAGAGGCCTTGTGCTGGCTTTCACTCAGCATCTCTTCATTTGACGGTGTGCCTGGTGCTTCGCCTGGCAACCAGTACTCTTCCTCATCAGATGCTGGAGCACCTGCCGGCGCGGTGGTGTCCAAGCCGTCTGCAGGATCATCTACATCCTTGCCTTCGAGCTCTTGGAGGACCTGCTTCAGGAACACGTCATCTTCTGCATCTGCTTCTAGCTCGGCGGCAGATAATGGGTCAAGGCTGGGGTCCAAACCCCCCTCCAGAAGTCTCTCCACATCATCAGCTGTAAGATCATGCCATTGCTCCATGTTGATCGTGACTCACGGTCCAAGACCAGTCTGCACAAAAGGCAATGATATGCAAAATGGTTCCAGCTGTAGTATGAATCCTGAATGCTCCTGTGCTTATCTTCAAAGGCCCAAATTCAACAGCGTCTGGGGTGATGTAGCAAGAAAGCATGCTGAAAATGATACACAGCACCACAAAGCAGACGAATGTGCATGTGTAGGGCCAAATGCAGTCATGAAAGTGCATGCTGATCACTACTGCAAGCGTGCATGTACATCCTTTACGTTGCCTCACCAGTGCAAAAAGCAACGGACAAGTACCAGAGAACACTTCTGAGACCTTGAGAACATTATGCACATTCTAAGGACCTTAGCATTTGCTGCAAGTACCAGTACACTGCTGTGGCGGTTGCGTATGTAGGAAGAACAATCGTCACATCTTCAACTGCAAAACCGCGCATGTTTGACATTCGAACGCCATTGACAGTAGAATACCGGCAATGTTGGAATCGTGTTTGTTTTAGCACTTCTAGTAGATTTGTGTCACTCTCGTCGCTTGTGTCCTTGGAGGGACACTCTGGCAATTGAGATGTATGCGGGCACTGGTCAGCAGTAAACGTTTGCAAACCATGCATAACATTTATAAAACACAGCCCAGAACACATGTAACTCTCATATCTCCAATATCTGCTGAATAAACACGGTTGTCGGTACACAAATCACGATGCATTCCTCTTCGGATTGCGACTCAGAACTTGTCAACCTGAGCCAGGGTTACTACAGCTCTCACAGCACCAAATTTCTGACCAATATTCATGTTGTGCGACTTCGTACCTTCGCCGGAGCTGTTCTTGGGCACCCAACATCACCCGTGCACGAAAACGGAAGGAGCATCTGCTCTATCCCTGGGACAGGCCCAGCGAATCGTTCTAGCCTGTAAAATATGACAGAGCTAGAGTCTACTTTTGGTGCCATCCTCCGGCCAAGGTGACTCTCAGGAGCAAGCTTCTGTGAGATACATGCTCACCAGCAAGTGTTCCGCAATATCCAATGTGTCATCCCGAAATGTTTGCAGAGTGGTGTTTGGGTGCGCATGTCATGGCCACAGGAGCCTGGATCTTCTGTCTCCCAACACTCTTGTCAGCTGCACAGGCGCATTGGTGCACCTCAGAGATGTGTCGAACTCCTCTTCCACGTTCCTCCACATGCACGAACAGAATGTATCCAGTTGCTCTGGATTATGCATTTCAAGTACAGGGAAGTATGTTGCTGTGCAGCAGACGCTGCATGTGGACTCAGATATGCGCAAGACAGGCAGTGAACACCTGGAACAGCAGCAAGTACGCTGCTTACATGTGACACTGTGTTCTCATCCTTACCAATCTTCTCACAGCCTCATCCTGGTTTCGTAGGTCGGGGTGTACAATCTGAAGGTGGGTAAGCTTGTCCGAGCTATCACCAGCGACAACCCAAGACCAGAGCTGCCACTGCCTGTGACGGTCATAGACTTTTGCTTCTCTGGAGGTATGAGCAAACATTTGGCTGTGATCTGGGGCCCAAAAGATCCTGTTCTCGTCGTGTACAAGTGGTATATGGGCAAAATTGTCACCACAGTGGAGGGCACCGGGTGCTTCCGTGCTGCCTATGAGCCTGACTCGGAAATCATAGCTGCCATTTCGTCCACACAGATATTCCTCATCCAAGCAACTGCAGGCTCAACTCAGAAATCTGTGCTTGACATCCCTAGCAAGGTGCCCTCTCCGCTACTTTCCACGTGCTTGCAATAGCATGCTGGGGAACCCACACTGTGCCTCAATATCGGTCTGCCATGGTATTGCTTGTGCTCAGTTGCACACATGAAATCCACTGACGTCAGTGTAAAGGGGAGATGTGAATCCCTGACCTCACTAAGCAGCAGCCCTGCGAACTGTCCTCCCGAGAGCTGGAACGGCTTGGAGTGCTTGGAAAGGGGTCAGGGCCTGCCTAGGCGGATGCACACAGCAGAAAGTGCCATGACCCAAAACTCGGCGACTCAATACCATCGAGTTAAAGCGACTACAACTCGTGCAGTATTTTTCTGCTGTGCAGCAATCCTCCTACACCTGCTTAGCGTTCAGCTCTGGTTTGCTGCTGGTAGGGAGGACAGATGGGGAGGTGATAGCTCTGAAGAAAGGTGTGCTTGTGGCACAACTTGGCGCCGCTCCCAAGCGCGATGTCGCACAGAGGGAACATGAGCACGGCACCGCTCAGTCAGTATCAGTTGCAGCTGTTGCTGTATGCGGCAGCGGCTTTGTTGCTGCAACCGTGGGTGGTAATGTGGCAGTTTACTCCTCAGCGAGAAGAGGCAGGTAAGCTGTTGTGCGAAGAGTCTCTGAGAAAGTAGCATACAAATGCATGTACAAGCAACATGCTCCACATGTTGCCTTGTTCATAAATCCTTGAGCATTCATTTGTGCACAATATTGCTGGGCGTAAAACAATGCAACAAACCTGCTGCCAAGTATTGGTGACGTGCCCATGTCAGGGGCCAACGAGATTGTGACCCCCCCTGTTACGATCTTAAGCGGTGCTTGTGCTGGATAAAAATTTTCAGCAAATTCATCATATACACCCATATCATCATATACACCCCCCCCCCCTTGCAAACACCGATGTCCAATATTTGAGTAAAGCACATGTGCCTTTTCGAAACTAGCGCTTTCGTTGATGACCGGGCTTTGAGGGCGATATATACTTAGCAGTCTTCAACGTAACGCCTGTACGGTAGATGTTTGAGCACCCTTCGCAGCATTCATGATCCCATTCGTCTGTTTATTATGCTCAAGTAGACTCAGTCTGCAGACTGAGTCTACTTTAGTTATAATGTACAACGCAGCTCCCACTTCACACCTGTAACAGTTCGCATCGCTTGCTTCCAGCCACGAGGCGGCGCCGTTCAGCCTGAAGGGGCACCATCAGATCCCTCTTGGCAGCAGCGATGCAAGAATAGTAGGCATTGCAGCGTCGCCAACAGGAGAACATGTGACAGCCATGTCCAGCGTTGGGGAGAACTACATGCTCTATCCAAAATTGTGTGATGATGAAGTAGAAATTGACAATATTGTTGGGGATGTGCACCTGGATGACAGGGTACGGTTCATTCCAACTCCCTTGCCGTACTGTTCTTGTGTCTTACTTGCACCTGCGCATCTGCGTGCATTTCTTGTGCCCATGCGCGTAGCACCACCAGAAGTAGAACTTGTCGCGCCACCTCCAGTACCAAGCAGTTTGGGTGCAGGCAGCAGCACCCTTCACGCTCATGAGCAAGGCCTCTCATTGTGGCGAGATCACAGCAATGGATGCACAGCGGTTGGGAACCCTGCTAGTAACTGCAGGACACGATCACATCGTCAGGGTCCTTGACGCAGCTACGAGTTGTAGCATCGCTTCTTTCACAGTAATGGACGACATCAGTGCAGTGTCTCTGCACCCTTCCTGCGGCTTGGTTCTCGTCGCAACGCATGCATCAGTGCTGCTCCTGGAGATCACATTGTGCGTCCCAGCAAGTATCACTGCCCCCTGAAAACCAGAACTTGTGACCGGGTTCTGTTGCTCGTCACTCACACCTTGAATGTACAGAATAGTGCTCATGAACATCATCAATGTTCTGTTAGCATTGTTGGGTGTTTTCACTGTGCAGGTTGCAGTGTCGCAAGGTGGTGGAGTACGGCTTACACAGGTGCTCGCCAATTGCCTTCAGCACCTCAGGGGAGCAATTTGCTGCTGTTGAAGGCACATCTTTCACCATAACTATCATGTGTCTACACTCTGGAGATGTGAGGTGCAAGTTCAGTGGGCATGGGGGGCCAATCACTGCGCTGTGCTGGTCTGAGGGTGACCGCACCCTCTGCAGCATCTCCTCTGACGGAGGCTGCTTGTTCTGGGACACTGTAACACAGCAGCGCCTTCAGAAGCTTGAGTATGTGAATAAGCTACAGCATTGGTCTGCAGCTGCAGCCATGCCTGCACTGGGGCAGGCGACAGTCAGGGGTGTCAGTGGTTCGGTTCAAGTGTTGCAAGATGGCAACGTGTCGTGTGAGATCTTAGTCCCTCCAGGCGCAAATCAGGGATTATCAGTGCTGGCTGGTGGCAAGGTGCTCGTTCTTGGGGATGACATGGGCAGCTTGTGTTGCTATCCGTGGTCATCAACTGTGACAAGCAGGGATCGTGTCCGCCAGAGGCTGCACATGACAGCACATTCTGCCGCTGTCATGCGTATCTGCCCTGCAGCAAATGAGACCCTGATGGTGTCGGCTGCTGTGGACGGCACTGTCATTGTGTGGGACACACAGGTCCGCTCCCTCCTGTGCATGTTGCTTATGTTGCCATCCATGACCATGTCTACAACCCTTGCACAACCCACAACTAAACACACCTGACTATCTTAAAGGGGGAGGGGCTGGGCCGACCTCGCACATGCCTCACAGTATCTCACTGCATGTGCAGCTGTGGTTGTGGGGCCTGCTTGTGCAGCTGTTGTGACCTACCTCACAAAATCAGCGTTCTTAAATGGTAACCACGCAGATCTTTTTTGCAGGTTATTGTGGATGGCTGCGAAAGGGTGGCGCCGTGGAGCTACCTCACCTCCCCGCTGTACTGTGTCACTCAGGTTGCCCTTGACCAGCTGCTGTCCAAGGTGCGCAGAAAGTCATGGCAGGGGCAGGCTGAGACTGGCATGAGATGAAATCGTTGCCGGATATGTAGATCGTGTGAGGGAAGTCATCAACGCGTGAGGTGGCCTGGTGGCATGTGCAGGCTCGGGCACTTGGAATGCAAGCCCTGAAGGCAGAGGCTGCCGCAACTGCTAAGTCAGCTCTCAGCATCAAAGAACTTCAGGAGTTTTGCCAGCGCCAGGAACACCAAATACTAGATCTACAACAGCAGATGGCTGCAATGGAAGAAGAGTATGAGAAAAAAGTCGAGCAAGTCCATGTACCTTTCTCTATGAGCATCTCTGCTGTTCTGGTTGTACCACTGTTGGCCACCAAGCTATCAAGTTGTTTTCTGTTGATAGTTTCAATTTATGTACTCCCTGCCTCTCCGACCTCTTGTCAACCAGCTGCTGATGGGGGAGCAGGAGGGCATGCGGGACAAGCTGACGGCCCTCGAGCGGGAGCACATGCAAGCAATGCACACGCTGGAGGCCACTTTCGAGAAAACTCTGCAGCTACAGCAGTCTGAGATGCAAGCTCAGATAGCTATACGAGATGACCAGCAACTGCTTGTGGAGGAGAGCATGCAGCGTGTCAGCCAAGCATGCGCAGGTGCTACCACATGAGCTCCATTCTGTGCTTTCTGAATCGCAGTGGAATACTTGGCGAGCCCTTGCGCTAGCAAGGCTGCTGGCACAACACGCCTTGAGTAGTTGAGTGAGTGTTTCTGGTCAACGCTCATGTGTTGAAGAGTCAAGCATGCGCTGGTGCAGCCAGAGTGTCAGAGGTGGAGCAGGAAATGAAGGATGCCATGGAGGAGAGTGAGCAGAGGTTTGCGCAGCTAAAACGCGAGGCTGATGCATCACAGGCAGAATTCATCGAGGTGATGGAGCAGGCTGAGGCTGAGTTTGATGACAACACTGACCGGCTCAAGCATGAGCTTCTATCAGCAAAGCAGTCAGCAAAAGAGACAGAAGAAGACTTGAACGCACAGACGCATGTGTACACTCGGTAGGTTCACTATTCTGCAATCGTGTGATGATGTTGGCCTTCCCCCTCATGTGTGTGTGTGTGTGTGTGTGGGCAGTACGTGTCAGAGCTTGTAGATATGTGCAGGGACAATCTGCGACTCAAGGGCGAGAAGCTTCATGACACAAGGACCATGACAAAGATGCAGAAGTGCATCAAGACGTTGGAGGAGAAGCTGCTGAAGCAGCAGAACAAGTCGCAAGATCTCCTGTTCAGGTTGCAGGAGCAGCGAACCCAGGCAACCGGCAGCAACTCTATCATAGAGGACATGAAGGACAAGATCTCTGAGCTGCAGACCACTGCATTCGTCATGGGTGACAGAGCAAAGAAGTTTGAGGCGGAGGTGGAGCCAGGCCGCCGGCAGGTGAAGCAGCTGACCGAGCAGCGCACCCACCAAGACCGTGAACTAGCAAGAGTTATGCAATTAGTGAATGCGTTGAAGCTTGCAGTGGCGAATAAAGACGAGCAGATCAAGTATGACACCACGCCTGCAGCTGGCATGCTGTGTTGTGTTAGATTACATGCAGGGTACGCTTGCAAAGGTGCATATTTTGGGGGCAAGTCGTGGGGCTGAAGAGTCCTTGTGTGCAGAAATCTCAAGTCTTCTGGCGTGGAGGAAAGAAGCAAGGGGGTGGTGTCTAACAACCAGTTGGAGCAGCTCAAAGTAGACGTGCTGCGTGTGTTGAATGCATCGGATGATGCTGCGGCCGGCAGGCTCTCAGCTCGAGCACGTGCTCTGAAGGATCTCGCAGACAAGTGGATCACGCCCCAACAAGGCCTCAGCTCAGTTGTAGAAAGCGAGACAGACCTTGCAGGCATCATGTCCAGGCGAGTGACTGCTGTGGAGCTGAAGGCAGGCCTCACAGACTTGCGGGCACAGCATGTGCAGCGAAGCTGCAAGACTGCAGTTTCCAAGAAACAGGAGCAGGCCACTCAGCTTCTGCAGGAGAATAATTTGCTCAGGAAGGAGAACAAGCGCCTCAGAGATCACGTGGCCAGCCTCTGCAGCACCAGTGAGGAGAAAGATCCTCTCGCGGAGCCAAAACAGCCCTGTGTAGATGACGCACACACACATGCAGTGCACAGGGCACGCCCGCTAGAACGGGAACGGAACCTGGAAACAGTCGATGAGCTCTGGGATGAGCAGCTTTCTGGCAGCGCTTCTCTGCTAGGCTCTCGAGCACAGCCCAGCAGGCCAACGTCTGCCAAGTTGGTGGATCATGTATTCGCAACAAAAGCCGCCAGCAGGCGGCCTTCATCTGCACGGCGTGGAGGAACACAGGGTTCGCAAGCTGGACTCTCACCAACCATGAAGAGGCCGTCATCAGCACCACAGCGGCACAATGGGTGGCCTGCAAGAATCTGTGGAACACTTGCTATGAAGCCAATGACGGCTGCAAAAGGGTCCAGACACGTAATGTCAAGTGACGTTGAACAACTGCGACAACAGTCGCAATCTCAGGTCAGCCTAATCGAGGACCAGCACGCTGAGCTGCAGCTCCTGAAGGCCATCCTGAACGAGCGGGCCTTGCAAGGGGACACTGAAAACGACAAAGAAGTTCAGGAAGGGTGTTTGTTACTGCCTGGGGTTTCCCACTCCAGACTGATGCATGATGAGAAATGTGATGCACACGGCCTGACCACCGCACACCATGAAGGCCAGCTAGGCAACAGGGAGCTTTTGGCATATGGGAAGTTTGATAGGAAAGAAAAAAGGAGGCGGCCCACTTCCGCAGGTGGCGTGGGCATGGAACAAGCGCGCCAGGCACTCCAATTTCATCACAGCTCACATACGAGCCGATGAATGTTTCGGGTTTGGATACACTCCATTGTCTAATCTGTGCCCGCAGTAATTGCATCGTTACAATAAAATTCTACACGGCTTGTTTCGCTCGTGAACAATGCAGTGTCAAGCAAGGTTGCAATGCTAACCCATGGGAGCCGAACTAGCCGACTTGATCTGGCAAGTCACCAGGTTCTGAATTTCTTTGGGCTTCGGCTCCTGACTGCACACCGTTGGCCGGCTGGTTGGGCACAGCAGGCACTGCAATGTCTCCTATGTCCATTCTCCCCACCATATTGTCAAGCTGTTGCTGCACACCAGCGTCTAGCCCTTGCAAACCGGCTTGGTCGAAGAAAAAATCCCCTTCGTCCTCTTCCACCTCGTCAGGGTTTTCTTCTGCCCCTCTGCATAGTGCTTGGAACAGAGGCTCAACTGCACAACATGCCAAACGTTGTCTCGGCACTGTGCAAGCGTGCAGGAGCAATGTCTGAAGCTTAATATGAAAAGGTGGCACAATCACAAGCACAGCGTGCTCGAACCTTGACTGGGCTCGGTGGGAACAAGGATTATTTCATTGCTTGTGAGGTCCTCATCATCCCCAATGTCAAGCGCATCTTGCCCATCCAGCTGACAATAAATGCAAGGCTTCGTGTGAACTTCTGGGTCATTTGATATTGCATGCATGGTGATGGACCGGAACTCCACTCGTGCTGCGCCTTGTGTACCACACCAGTAAAGGGCCCTACACACACCGTTAGCACTACGCAGAACAGCAGGTAAGCTCTTCCACAGATGGCAAGCAGCACGAAGCTTATTCCTTGTGACCCATGCTGCAGTGGTAGCTATGCTCCCCATTCCTGCGTGTTCCGGTAGCAGCGGATCCATGGAGAGTTACGACAGGCTGAACACGATGATACAACTACTACCTGGATACAACTACTACCTGGAAACGACCTAATCTCACCGGTGTTGATAGAAAGGACGTCTGATAGTATATCTTTGCTGCCCGAGTGCAATAAGCGTGCACAAGAGCCGTCCGCAGCAAGGCCGCACCTTGTGCTGGTGTGCACAGAGCCAGGACCTAAATCATTTCCACCAGCTACAAGTGACGTTTCTTGGAAGGTACATTGAAATTGCTCCTCCTCCTGTAGCTCTGGCATGCCATCAGGAGCTGTGCCAACCAGCTGCATCCCATTTTCCTGGATGACACTGTCGAAAGAGAAACAAACGGTCATGCTGCCGTGAATCCTACTAACATAAAATAAACACAGTTTGGTATTTTGTCTGATGTGCGCAACTTCAGAACAGGGGCGCTGTGTATGTTGCGAACGTATGATACAGCACTACGGGTACTATGGGTACATTCGCGCTCCCGTGCTCTGCTTGTCACTGCAACGCACATTTTCTTGCATCCTGTCTGCGCAAGAGATATTGCGTCGCCAGTGTTTATTGGAATATGAAGCATCAGGACCATTGATTCGGCCAAAACGTGAAGTGCATGGTGAGAACATGCACTTCACCGGCCACAGCCTGTGCAGTTGCGAAGACTCCATGTTACTCGCTTGTGTAAGGAGCACTGAACTGGTGGGTGGTGCTCTTCATATTATGAAGGAGTAAGAGGTCAAAGTCGCCACAAAACGATGCACATCCGGATCCAACGAACCTCTGCGTCCCGTCACAGCTTAACATCGCTGTTTACTACTAATATACCATGGCATGTTGAAAACAACTTAGGGAATGGTTCTGCAGAAGCAGTGCATCCTATGCTCGCCTGCGAACATCACTGAGGTGGAACGTTACGTTTGTGATCTGATCATAAGAATGCACAGCATAGCTGATGAAAAGGAACTATTCGGTCGGTAAGAGGCTGGGTACATGCTCAGTGGCACAGTCAATGAATGCCCCATTTGCGAGCTCTCTCCTACCTATTGTTCAGAGGTCCAACTCCTCTTCAACAGACCAGTGGGGGAAAACTGTGAGGCAACCAGCTGTCTACTTGGCCCTTGTAGGCATTGGGCTAGTTTGCCTGCTACTATGGGTGTGTCGGCCCCCCTCTACTTCACATCCTGGGTGCAGATGTCCGCGTGTTGTCAAACAACAAGATAGTTTCGCAGTAAATGGCTACATACGTTTGCAGCGTGGTGCATGTGCCGGATTGGGTGGGGCAGCAGGGGACTACAGGAATTTGGTGCAACTCCACGCTGAGGGCACACTGCAGGAAGCTCAGCAGAATACCAACTCGCAGTTCAAGAGTTTAATCATGGTGGCGGGGCATTCTGTGTATGCCACTCTTACGCCTTCTTTATTTTTGCGGGGTACATTGTGCTTGAGAGACTGCCAGAAGCCCATCACAACAGAATCCCTTCTTTTCACGGAGTTTGATGCCATTGAATACTGCCGGCAACGAATACGTGTCAAGTGCATGGCATGCAGTGAACTCAGTGCTTGCTTCTTATTCACTCACGTTGCATCCACAGATACAAGACACACAACTTCACAGACCCAGCGGACAACGCCAACTGGTTGTTGCTGTCATACCAACAGAAACCAGGGCAAGCAGCTAGCTTTATGGAGCATATCAAGATGGGTGTGCAGGTATGCTGCTGCTCAGTAGTTGGAACGTTCCCACGCGTGACCCCACCAAAGCCATTGGCTGAATCCATGGCATTCCTGGGCAATCAAACACACCATACTTGTCGCGTGCACCGGCCATGTGTATGAACTTGGAGAGGATGCTGCAGGCTGCAGCCAGCGACAAGAGTGCGGTGCTGCTGTTCAGCGGCGGGTACACCCGGGCAGATGCGGGGCAAATGTCTGAGGCAGGCAGCTACTGGCAGGTTGCAGATGCCCTTGATTGGTTTGGCCATGATGAAGTCAAGCTGAAGACGGTGTTGGAGGTGAGAGCTGGCATGCGCCACATCGTGCCATGCAGCACATTGTGCTGTGACACTCACATTGATCGTGACATGGGTCACCAGCACAAAGTGTGCACGGGCCTAGGAACATCGAGCATTGTGCTGTGTGCCGGTGTGTTTGTTGTAGCATACTCACAAGTGTGCCAGCTCCGGCAACTGGCAGACGCTGCTTGCAAACTCTGGTTACAAACTCAACCTCAAGGCTGAGAAAAAGGTCCAAGCACAGTACTGCACAAAACATACTGGTAAAAATGAGCAGTATCGTTTCTTTGGTTCTGCAGGACAGGGCCCGAGACTCCTTTGAGAACCTTCTGTTCAGCATCTGCCGCTTCAAGCAATTCACAGGCACGCAACTTCACTTCAGAGACACATCGGCCCATCTGCTCATCATGCAGGATGTCACGCTGCCATACACGTTCTCATGCAAGGAACCAGGCTGATGCTGGCATCATCGCAGCGTGCTCCAACTCTGATTTTGTAGGCAATCATGCAGGGCACTACCCCTCAAAGTTCACCATCATCAGCTATGACTTCAAGCGCCACCGCTTCATAGATCTGCATGCTAGGTCTCTTGGTATCTCTGACGAGCAGATCACCTTCTTGGGAACGCCCGCTGTAGACAAGGAGGGCGCAGAAAAGGTGTGTGCCTGTGCGGCCATCTCGGCCACCGGCAATAGCAGCCTCAGCCACCAGAGTCCTCACATAACACCCGAGAGGAGCACTGTGCAGAAGGGGCAGGCAGGCAGGCTACTGAGGCGCAGTCCATGTGCAGGGGGAGGCAGCAACTGTGGCGCTGTTTAAGAAGGACACGTACGGGTGCCAAGGGGAGCTGCGAGCGAAGAAGGATGACAGGGACCCCTACCACAACGGCACTCCGGACTCCAGCACCTGCTCTGCGTTGAAGCCCTTCCTGTCAGGGCCTTGCATGACGTCCACGTACAGCGGGCCTTTGCCATGGCAGCTGAGGCGCAAGCCAACGAACAAGCTGCAGCCTCAGTAGGTACACTTATGCAGGCTACCAGGAGCAGTTCGCGTGCATCCTGTTGTGGCTGACGTGACTCTGTAGAAGTGAGGGATGGCTTTCAGCAGCACTGATGTAGGATGTATGCATGAGCTGCCGGCGCAGGGGAGTGGCTGGGGTTCTTTTCGTAATGTAACTGTGTAAAACTGCACCCCGCTCCGTACGCCTGCTGCTGCTGCTGCTGCAGCACAAGCAGTCATCCCCATTGTTGTCAATCAACTACTGAGAGGTGTACACACGAGCTCACATCGTATGGCTCTGCAAAATTGACTTCTGAACACCAGCGTGCAGCCCCTCGAGGCACATGGAGTCCAGCTGCCTCTGCAGCGCCTCGAGGCCATGGCCCTCTGTTGCGGAAGTCAGCACCACCGGTGTCTCACTGTTCAGAGCCGCGAAAGCGTCCCCGACAATGGTCTGCGACACAAAGTCTGCCAGCACCCGATCCGGGTCTGATGCGCAGTCGCTCTTGTTCAGCACCACCAGGCTGGGCTTCTGCAGCAGCTGCATGTCGTATGCATGTAGCTCGGCCAGCAGCACCTGCAGCTGCTGTGCGGCAGCTTGCGCAGCTGTTGTGCTCTGCACTGCACCACCCACAGGCGCCCTGCTCGTCGCTTCCTGTGGCCGCAACTCCAACACGAATGCTAGCGCCCTGCACTTTTGTATGTGCCTGCACCACCAGCCTCCCATATCCACTAAAACTTTCAGACTTGCGCAACTGTGTTCATGCATATCAGTTCTATTTTTACGGGCAGCGCAAAAGAAAGCAATCGCACAGTGATATGAACAGGAAGCAGGAAGCTGTGGAGAGAGGCACACTTGAGAAAGTCTAATCCCAAGCCCCTGTCTCGGTGAGCGCCCTGCAGCAAGCCAGGAAGGTCCGCGATGCTCACCCAGTGGCCCCTCACGCTGCCTTGCAATGCACCAAGCTGCGGCTGCGTGGTGGTGAAGGCGTACGGTGCCACCTTGGGGCTTGCGGCCGTCAGCGCCCTCAGCAGTGAGCTCTTGCCGGCGTTGGGCAGGCCCACCAGAGCCACGTCAGCCTGTAATCTGCAGTCAAGCATAATGCATGCTTGCTCCGGGAGGCCCCCTGCCTGTGACCACACCCCCGGGTGGTCGTTGCCCGGGCGGCCTGCAACCTGAGCAGCGTTGCCTAGCCCCCCTCGTGCCCCCTTCGCCACCACCACTGAGTCACCGTCATGCTGCAGCTGTGCGACAAGCACCGCCGCTGCTTTCTGGTCGCGGCGCCACCTGCAGCCACCGCCACCATCACATCCACTACCTGCGCCTGCCACAGCCATACTCTAACTTACTGCCAGGCTTGCACCTGTAGCCACATGTCCCCGCCAATTATCCCATGGGGCAAGCACCGTGTGTGTCACACGAGCCAGCAAACAGAAGGGCAGGCATGCAGGTGCGCACTGCCGAGCCTCGGTCATCTGATGAGGTCTCTGTGACTTTGCCAAAGCATGCAGCGTGACTGCGCCCCGGAGACCAAGTTTCAGTTGCATCTCTCGAACAGGAGCGAAGCGCTGATGCAGTTCCTTGTAGTCGCTGGATACTGCGGTGTCAATCGCTGGCAGCTGATCCTTGCCAAGCAACCTGTCCTGCTCCTCTTTGTACTGTAGCTTGATCTCTGGAACTCGGGCAAACACTTTGTCTAGAAGCCAAACTGAAGTTCCCACAGGTACCTGTGCACTTGGACAAGATCTGATGCCAGACGTGGCAGTGCCGCATGCTCATCTCGGTAGATGGACGGACAAGTTGTGCCCACCTTGACGATTTCATCTTTCCCCACTGCTCCTTGTGTCATGTGCGAGTTACCTTGTCCTCCTCGCCCAGCATGAATCGTCTTGGTTCGTTTGGGCAGCTTCAGTGTCCTGCACATCACCAGCATATGCAAGGACTCACACATACGGACCACATCTGATCCCTGCAATGGGGACTTTATGAAGCTTTTGGTAAATTCTGGGACCTTGCATCTGCTTGAATCATCACGTTCCCGCCTTTGCCCCCATGACCTCCATCAGCTCTCACTCTGCACATAGCAGAATGTCTGCATCCTCATGCTGTATGGACGATACCATCACCCCACAACTATTTCAAACCTATGCCAGTGTTGCAGTTTATACTGGAATATCAGGGCACACTTGTTTGGAGCTGAAGGTGGCCGGTATGTTGAACTGCAGCCACTGCCTCCTCGCCCTCCGCTTACCAGCAGCACGAGCTCATCTGTAAAATCTCTATCTTCCTTTTGATGTACTGGACACCAGCCATCTACTTTTAAGTGTCTGGCATACTGTTGCACGACAGGGATCTGCAGATATCTGCAGGCCTTCCGATGCCGGAACAACATGAACTCTCTCCGGAGTTGTGACGAAACCGCTTCAGGCACAGACAACACCTTTACTACGGATCAAACGTTGATTCCAGCGACGCGGTCGATACATTGCACCACAGGGTGATTCAGTGTCCCCGAAGCGGAGCAAAGTTGAAGAAGAATGGCCTGCTCCATCGCGGAAACAGCCAAGGGACAGCCTATTGCTAGGAATTACTTCCGTAAAGTTGGGCTCTTGTTTCAACAGCGGGTCTGAATTGTCTAGAATGCAAGCATTCAGAATCAGATGTGCCCTCCATGTGTATTCTGGAGGTCTATGTACAGCCTATCCTCATGATTATCTCACATCTCATTCCTCAAACTATGTCACAGCTAATCGCTCAACCCATCTGAGAAATAAAAATCTGCATCAGGAGATTCAAGCAGCTGCTCCCGAGCCTGCTTCATGATCTCCAAGGCCTCGCTAATATCCGGCTCAGGCGTTTTCTGCTGGCGAGGCTTTGCCTGGGTCTGCAAGGCACAAGAAACTTCAAACCTGTACAGTGCATGATATCATAAGGGGCGCGCTGAGATAGTGCCTTGCATGCTTGTAGCAGAAGAGGAGTGGGCAGTGCAAGAGAGTATGCAGTGTGCCATGTACTGTGGCACCCAGATGGCGGATGAATAGGCTACCTAATGAATATCACCCGTATGCACACTGGCATCACCATCACCATCATGCACTAGTTGAAAAATCACAAGCAGCCTCTCATATTGTGACACTGTGCCATGTGGTCATTGCACATATTCAGGCGAGCTCAGGACATTTCTCTCCATGCATTCGCATACTACCATCGACACCTTTAAGCTCACGACAACATGGGCCAGCATCGCAGCATCTGAAAAGAAGCGAACCTCGGGTGTTTTGTTGCTGCCTGTGTCAACAGTGCCTTCCGGGACATCATCTTCCAAACCAGAAAAAACTGGGAAAGCTGGCGGGGGCTTCGAGATTGTGCCAACAATTGGTTGGGGCTTCCTGTTTGGCCTCTTGCGGCGCAAGGCATCCATACATGCATCAGCAGCCTTCTGCTGTCGCATCTGTTCCTGAACACACAGCGCACGCATGCCCGTTCTTCCAAATGCAGAAAGTGCTGGTCACACGCACCTTGCTGGGCACTGGCAAGAGTTGCAACAGTCTTCACAGAAATACTGAAAAGGAGGCAAACCTTTAGTCGCTCTGGGTCATTCTGCTGAGATTGCTGCAGGCGCCAACGCACCAGCCGCGCGTACTTCCGCTTCTGAACTTCTGTCTTCACCTCAGCACCTCCCAAGCCTTTCACTGCAGCAGGAGCACGCAGCAGCGCTGCAGCGACGCGCGGCCTTTGTTTGGGCGCTGCATGCTTCTCGTTGAATTTCTCATAGCACTCAGTGATCGTCCTGCCTGCACACTTGAACAACGAAATGAAAATGACGCCATGACACTGTGCCAGACAACATCATGCTTGCATTGGCAAGTCTGTGCAAGTGATAGCAGGACTTCTGACTACACAACTCTGATTACTGGGGTTTGAACGAGCGATTGAAAAAAATAACACAGGAACCGAGCAACACCAGCATCAAGGCGCACCGGGCATATGCAAGGCCACCTGCTCCCAGTACCGCATTGAATTGGGCTGCACCTTGTGTGTGCACACATCATGCAGCTGAACCACCTCCACGTCTGACCATGGCGCAGCCCCAGTGGGAAACGTACAATCTAACGCACAACATGACCTGGAAGCCTGGCGCTCGCCGCCACCCGTCGAGCAGCCTGCCGCTGCAGAGGTTTGCATAGCGGGCACAGCTGCAGGCACAAGCTTCCCTTTGGCAGCTTCGGCACGCGCATTCTCTTGCTTCAGCTTGACAGCAGCACGGCCGCGCTGTGGAGCTTGCGCTACAGCTGCTGCAGATAACTGTGACCCCTTCACAACAGCCTGCACAAGCTCTTTCGCTTTCCGCCCCTTGCCTACCTTACCCTTGGATGCACTAGATCCTACTTTAGCCGCACTGGGCCCCCTCTGCTTGGCCTGTTGGGATCGCCCCGAATCGTGCTGGCTGCTGGCTTGCGGCTGCTCGGGCAGCCCTTCTTCATGGACGTGCTGTTGCTGCTGTCGCCTGGCGGTGCCTTTCTGAGAGGTAAGCCTTTTTCGAGCTGGCTCGTTGCATGCTGACTCGTCAATCGCAACAAGTCTTCTCTTGCGGCCGCTGCTCGAGCTTGAAGCCTGCTTGGTGGCTTTGCTGTGCTGGACACGTGCACGGGTGCTGGGCTTCCTTACAGGCAGCGTAGACAAGCCTGACGTAGCGTGGCTGACATCAGCTTTGCTGCCGGGAGAATTGTGCAGAGATGTTGTCTTCACGGCTGACACTGCAGCTGACACTGCCGCAAGCGCATGCTTTGAAGACAAGTTCTTGAACTCAATCGAAGGCGGCTTCATCTTGCCCTGGATTCGCAGCATGGCAGCTGCTGCAGTGACACGTTTCACTCGGCCTCCAGTTGGTTCGCTTGCCGAGACACAGTTAGACTGAGAGGGCGAAGGACGGGAATTGGATTGGCGCATGCTCTTAGAACATGGCTCACTGGCGTCTACTGGAACCTCTACTTCATCATGCTGAGCTGTTCCTCCTTCTTGCACGGCAGCTTGGTCCCTGTTGCACCCACCCCGAGGCTGCTGCAGAGATGCCGCTCTCGCAGGTCCTGACCGCTGACTTGCTCTCAAAGGCGAACATGGCTCTTTCATAGCACCCTGCACTCTGGATGGTAAGGGTGGGTAGTGGAATGCATTTGTAGGCGTCCTGCTTCTTCCCGCGAGTTTGGGGGAGGAGCTCCTCGGTATTGGCGCGCTGCCACTTGCTCCTTGGCGTCCAATGTTGACGGGCTGCTCGCACAGGGGTTGGTAGTAAGGTATCCCAGCAACCTTTGGGGAGCGTGGGGAACGCCTCAGAGGAGAACAGGTAGAACCGTTCTGACTTTTAGTTGGCGTCCATGGTGGCGCCGCAACCTCAGGAGTACAACTGTGAACCATCTGAGTACTGCAATGCAAAAAATGTGTTCCGTGTCGCTGGCAAGGGCACAGGTGGTAGCACTATAGTGTGTCCAGCTGCATGCTGTTTTTCTAGTCGCGAGTTCATCAACAACACACGACATCTATCTAAGTTTCCGGCATACAGACAGTTTCATTTTGCAGTTCACCAGGTACGTACCAATCGACCAGGGCTGAAGATGCAACAACGGTTCCGAACCGACAAGAAACAGGTCTGCCTCCTGTATAAACGTAGTGACTTGATACCACAAGTGACATTACAGCGCACGCACGCATTCAAACTCTCCGGAAATCTATCTGTGCGGTATACTGGACATCCATGGACACATGTGCAATGCATTGTCATGAATGTTGCAATTGCAACGCGGATCAGCTCATATCAAAACAGCCCCAATTAGATTGGCATGTTAAGTTATCTTCCAGTCACCCTACGTGGAACGATATCCTCGCTCGCTGGGATTCCGACTCCCCGTTGTTGCTTGCGTCGTCTGACAAGGTTCCTATGGTATATACACCTAGTTCTCATGCTTGATGCCCTGACCTAACAAAATGAGCATTTTGCGCCTGCTGCGGGCTGGAGTCCGAGGTGCTTCTGGGATGATCAACGGAGAAAGTCACAGCTTTCTGTCCTGTGTGCTGTCGAGCGCTGGGACATCAGGAAACATTGCGCCAGGCCTTCTTGCGCTGGGTAGACATCTCCACACGTCTCAGCCTGTGCGAGCAGTGGATGTCAAGGTCCCCTCGATGGGTGATTCGATAACAGAGGGAAGCGTTGCCACTCTTATGCGCCAAACAGGAGACCTTGTGGAGGAAGATGAGCCCATCTTGCAAATCGAAACGGATAAGGTGAGACAGGCTTTCATCAACGTTGCTGCTTGCAGTGCTTTTTCTCTTTCGGTGCCAGGTTGCTTTGATGCTATATACCACGTAAAATCTCACCATGGAAAGCCTGAACGTTTATGCCAAGGATGTCCTTTAGTAGACAATCAAAGACAGCACTCGTTCAATCCGAAGTTGAATACAAGACTGCAGATGTTGTACATGGATGCCTGGCATGTCCATCTCTGTCATCAGCGTGGTTGTGTAGGTCACCATCGATGTCCGTGCTCCTATGCGGGGAATTTTACGGGCACTAACTGTTAAGGAGCAAGACACTGTGATAGTTGGAGCCGTCATTGCTGTCCTGGATGAACAGGAAGGCACATCTACCGCTAATGCAATACCACCAAAGAAGCCTGTGGATCTCGATGAGCTCACAGCCGCTGCCAGTGAGGTTTCGGACAGCAAGCTGCGGGGGCACAAAGCGAGAATCAGCTTCCCGCCCCGCCGCACAGCAGACGGTTCTGTCATCAGTTCCATGCCTGCAGTCGACCAGCAAACGTACATTGCCAGGAGTACTTCTGCAGCTCCTGCAGTGCCTGCTGCCATAGGTGCTGGAGCTTCAGCTGCTGGCATGCTGCAGGCGACCTCTGCAGCTGCAGCTGAATATGTGGCCAGAAGGACACTGGATGAGAAGGAGATGGAATACATCATGCTAGGAGGTGCAGAGCCGTGAATAGCTACACAGGACATTGTCAAAAATTCGATATGTGTCAGGAACTAGGACTGATCTTGTGAGACAGGTTTTCAGTTTGCAGTGTCGCAAAGTGTTGTCTAGTAGCCTTGAAACAACTCAGCAAAGTATGCAGCTGCTTGCGCTCTCCCAGAAGCTGTTGCCTCCATGCGTTTGGCATTCTCAGCGTCTACCGTATCTAGACCGCTGTCAAGCAATTTTTGACAGGAGAGATG
>JAUMHD010002784.1:0-15855 GCA_032359135.1 Ulvella scutata
GTGTGTGTGTGTGTGTGTGTGTGTGTGTGTGTGTGTGTGTGTGTGTGTGTGTGTGTGTGTGTGTGTGTGTGTGATTTTGCTGCATCACCACATGTTGTGCTATGTGTTCTCGAAGACTTGTTATTGTAACGTTCAGCTGGTGTGCTAACAATGACTTCAGTACAGGTGGATCTGCGCAAGCGCTTCCTCGCCGCCGCCGACCGCGCCGCGCCGCACGCCTCGAATGCCATCATCCTCCTTGCCGACGCTTGCCTCACCTGTTCCCCCCACGCCACCCGCCAGAACATTCCGCAGATCCGTGAAAATGTGGCACACAATGACACAGTAATGCATGCTGAGCATGCATCATACGGCGGCATTGAATCTGTGACTAAAGATGACGTGCGAAGGACTGGGAACCTTCTGATAGGCGCGCATGCCACGCAGCCGGGGCAGGTGGCGCTGCAGCCGCGGGGAATGCTGTACAGCCTGTGGACGTCTTGTCTGCTGCAGGCGCTGCTGGTGGAGGAGCCGGCTGGTGCTGACATCATGCATGTGCTGGCACGCACCAGCAGACTCATGAGTGAGAGTGCCGATGCATGTCCCCCGCTCTGCCTGTTTACGCCTGGCACACTGCCCACTGTGAGCCTGGCGAGGTGTGTTGCCGATTGCAATCATGCATGAGCTGCATGCATTGTTACATGCTTCTCGTATCCACCAGGGGCGGCGCGGGGAGCACTTGAGAGACCAACTCTCCTTCAGCTGACAGATAAATCGAAAACTGTGCAGGCCCGAAAGCATAGCAGGCATATCAGGGGAAGATGGGCGGGCAGATGCAGGCGAGCTGCATCGTCACATGCCATGCATGGTGGAGGACCTCGCCCGCGGCCGCTATCCACCCAGCACAGCAGAGCCTGACCTTGGTGCACGCCCGGATACGTGAAGCACGTGCCTCAGTACTGAACACAGCTTCGGCCAGTGTGTATCACTGCCACCTGCAGGCTGGGGTGCGTGGAGCTGTGCATGTGTGCAATGACGGTACCAGCACCAGCGGCAGGCGCTGCCCCAGGGGCGGCTGTGTTGGAGTTCGCATTCCTACGGCTTGCCTTTCCCCCGATATCATCTGATTTTGGATCCTCAGCGGTATACTACCAGCAGAGCTTTCAGAGTACAGTTAAAAATTGAAGTGGTGGGTGGCTGCCCGTTTCGTTCTGATCGGAGCACACAACACCTTGCCGTGCAGCAGCCACACCCACATCTGCAGCTCCAGAACATCCACATCTATGGCCAGGCGTGGTGGCCTAATGCTCCGTGGTGTGGACGCTCTTCATAGTTGCTCTCCCAACGTGCGCTGCCGCAAGGATTATATTTCGGGTGCTCCAAGTTTTCTGCGCTATTTTGGGATCCTTGATTATTCTTCTGGCTGAATATTAATCAATAACTGCACAGCTTTGTGCAACTTGTACCAGAGTATGCAGCTCTCCTTCTCATACACCACGCAATGACCACTGGTGCTAGCCATTGAAGTGTATGCAGTCAGATCGGTGCTTAGATATCATAGAAGCTTCGCGTAACGCTCCACCCCGGCATTCTCAGTAGATCAGACGAACCTGCCGCCTCAGAAGCATATTTTGCGACACAACATTGCCTATCATTGTATTCGTGAGCACAAGCACTGCCCGAGAGTGGCCGCCCGTGAATAGGTGCGCGTGCTGCATCACGCCTTCCCTCAACGTGTAGTATGCACGTGCTCCCACCCATGGTGCCAGGCCAGTTATTGGCTGTTATCAAGTGCATGCTTGTATTTGTATGTTGTCAGCCTCAGTTGAGCGCAATACCTGCTGTGCACGGAGCGGCTGTGGCAGTCATTGTGGCCCACATGCCGCGCCTGTTCTGTACAGCGTTGGTCTTAACATCAAGCACACACTTTCTTGAAGGTGCATTTATCATGCTCTAGTTCAGTATTATGGCATTGCGTGCACCTTGCCGCCAGGAGCCCTGTCTATCCTCAGGCCGAGACCGCTGCGCATATCTAGCATCAGCTGCATCGTCTGAGCTGTCGCTGGAACCATTGAACAGCTTTTATGTCTATGGTTCCGCCGCTTTGTTGTCGCGGCGACCACCCAGATCTTGCCATCCTTGGATGCGATGTGCACCGTGGCACCGATTGAGGAAGACAACCGTCTCTTCGTACGTCTTGACTGCATATACATTCAGTGATACTACTCATAGTCTGAACTAAGCACGCCGCTGCGGCTTTCTGAGGTAGGCATGGGAATGGCAAGCAAGCAGGCTCATCGGGTGCCATCATCTCTCAACAGCAGTGACCCCTGAATGCATATGCGGTGCAGTATTCAACTGTACATGCTGTCCAATTCCGTATGATCTTCAAGGCACGCATTCGGGATAGCTGGCCGGTTATCAGCAACCCCTAGCTTCACAGTTGCACAGCCTATCCCACTGACATGCACAGCTGGATCGCCCATAGCTGCACCAGTCGCTCAGAGTTGTTTTTCATCAGCTCTTCAACCTGTTTGCTGCGTGCAGGAGTTTGCAGCTGAACAGAGAAGGCAGCATCCACTTTGAATTGATAGTCGTGTCACAGCCACAGCCACAGCTCCAGGCAGGCAGGCAGGCCCCAGCACAGCACCATGAGCGGAACTGGGGAGGTGAGTGGCTACGACGAGCTTGCTCAGAAGGCAGTGGAGGCCTCTGCGGCACCGGGAGCTGATGAGGAGGCACAGGAGATCGCGAGCAAGAGCGAGCGCATCATGCGGCCCAGCATGGCGGTGCGCGCCGCCCCCCGGCCCCTGTCTCCCTGCTTAATTCCTTAAACCGCTGATTTATGGTGCACGGTTTGCTTCTGTGCGGGGCCTGCATATGCGCAGCCAGCTGTCCGCTCCGTGCATGCAATGAAGCTCCGTGAAGCACCCGCGTGATGCTGACTGTGCGACTTGTTGTCAGTGCTCCACATGCTTTCTGTTCAGGAACGGC
This sequence comes from Ulvella scutata, assembly GCA_032359135.1. Taxonomy (NCBI): domain Eukaryota; kingdom Viridiplantae; phylum Chlorophyta; class Ulvophyceae; order Ulvales; family Ulvellaceae; genus Ulvella; species Ulvella scutata. The sequence continues at coordinate 2,974 of JAUMHD010002784.1, forward strand.
ACCTCTCAGCGTCAGAATCAAAGCATGCATGGTCCGTGTGCGTGTACTTTGCAAGATACTGTAGCGATCTCCCACCTACCAACAAACTGCGTACGTGAAAAAGACGAGCGCGCACCATCACAGGTGCCCATGCATGTTCAGCGCCGTCCGGACTGGTCATTAGTTGCGGGACCCACGTCGCAACATGCATACATGCTTGCAGGTGAGCATGTTTCGCGGTAGGCAGCACATCACGCCCAACATGGACCCCAGTAATGCGGCGGACGCCAAGATGGACAACGAGCCGATGGTCATCCAGCCACTGGAGGCGGACGCCTTCATGCCCCCCGATGAGGCGGTGGAGGCGCAGGGCCCGGATCTTGTAATGGTGTTCAAGGCCGCTGCGCTGCGCGCTCTGCGTGGCGCGCAGCACGGCACCCTGCCGCTGTCCAAGCTCGAAGACGAGGCCTCGAACCCCGAGCCCGGCACGCTGTTCAACCAGCAAGTGCAGGAGCACTTGGTGGACCGCTTGCTGGCCACATGGGCGGTGGTTGATGAGTCTGTGAAGCTGCTGGTGGAGGAGTGAGGGGGGCTTGGGGGGGTGGGGGTGCGTAGGTGCGCTGGTGCCGCAGTGGGCATGCTGAGTTGAGGGACTGATGTGAGGGCGAGACGCCGTGTTGTCAGCACCCTAAGAATGTGTTGAGGGCACTGCTTGATATCTCGCTGCGGTCTATGTTCGACTGCGTGAAAATGTGACGTGAGCTGCATGCATGTAACAGTACGGAAACCGGCAGTGCGGAGGGCAGCAGGCAGCGTGGTGGCCAGAGAAGGATGGGCACACGGGCCAAAAATTGATGCGTAAGCGTTTGCTCAAGCTTGAGTTGGTGCCGAACTGGCGGGCCTTGCTGACGGCCTCGAGTGCCGTTCTTTTTCCCCCACCAACCAGAACATTCATCGGGCTCTACACAGACTAGGCCACGCTTCGGCCCAGGGAAGCACTGTTCACTGGGAAGCACTTCCTCTGCATCTCCCCCGGTGTCAATCAGTATCCAAAAATCAGAAGGCAGGAGCTGTAGCCATTCGTCAGGCCAATACATGTTATGTTCCGAGGCGTCTTCTTTGAGGGGCAGAATCTTAGCACAGCTACAGGCCGGAACGATCCTGGGGGCCATATATTCCGTCTGTATGGACAAGAACCTAGCGACACAGTATACAAAATTGTTTTGAAACCGCTCGTGCTGGGCGAGCTCCAATATATAGGCGTTTACGGTGATCATCAACCTCAAGCAGGCAAGAGATCATTCATGATCAAACGTACATCAAGTAAAACTCAATACCTGGCGACAACATAAATAATGTGTGTCTGTGTATCGGATCTGAGCTGCGCACGCTGGCGTGGATGCACATAGTGTACGATGTAAAATTTCGACAACGTCAGAGAGGTAACAAACGACACACTTCTACACCGACTGATTCTCTGAGAACATATTCGGGAAAGAATTTTGGCTGACGCTCCTGTTGAACCTGAACCAAACTAACCAGCATGGGTTCATTAGAATCCAACCTGCGTGACCACCAAGAGTGAGCATCTTTTGTCGCACAAACGCCACTTGTGGTCCTTGCGACCAAAGCGGTACGCACACGCTGCGATGCCATCGGACAGAACATAAGCAGTGTTGTGTGCGGAGCGTGCTGCTGCACCTTCGATCGTCCGTTAACATGTTGACGCAGCCAGGTGCCTGGCATAGTGAGCTTCTGTCAGAGGAATCTTTCTCCACTTCTTGCTGTTTTCCCCGCCAATAGCGAGCAATCATACAAATTATACATATGATGTTGTTCACGCGTGCAATCAGTATCGGTCAGTTGTCGAAGAAGAAGGTTTCTCGTTCTAGATCTGTGTGCCGTGCTCACAGTTCCTGTGCTATACACCGCCCCTACGATCAGTCTGTTGGAAAATGGCAGGAGTACTTACTGCTTCCGACGTGAAAACTGTAGCCCGGGAACTATTGAAGGGCGACTTTGATGTAGCGCAAGGGGTCTTTGAGGGCAAGCTGGTACTTGTGCGGGTGGACTTCAATGTCCCCACATCAAACAACGGCACCATAGTGACGGACTGGACTAGAGTCGATGCAGCAATGCCGACGCTACGCTTGCTCAGCGGACAGGGAGCCAAGGTGGTGGTAGTGTCTCATTTCGGCAGACCCAAACCCGGGAAAATGTCGGTAGAAGAGATGAAAAACAAATTCTCTCTCGGACTGCTCACAGATAAACTTGCAAATGATCTACCTGGTGCTTTCAAGGGCGTCACAAAGTCGTGCATTGGGGAAGACTCCGATGCGCGCATCGCAGCTCTTGAAAACGGACAAGTGCGCCTTTTGGCACCTCCATGGTATACTTACAAGCAGAACAAATGATGTACTTATCGTTCTCATGCGTTGTACATACAACCTCTTCACTTTGATCCCTGTTTACACGAACTGCAGTTCAAACTCCTTGTCATGATCACCGAGTGCTGCCAGCTTGCAGGTGCTACTGTTAGAAAACACGCGGTTCCATGCGGGTGATGAGGGTCATGATGACGAGTTTGCCAAGGCTCTAGCGCACGGAGCTGATGCGTTTGTGAACGATGCATTTGGGGTGTGTCACCGCAACCAGAGCAGCGTAACAGGCGTCTGCAGCCACGTCGCACGAAGTTACATGGGCTTGCTTGTCAAGGCAGAGCTACAAAGCATGGTCTCTGCCCTGGACGACCCCAAGAGGTAAGAACCAAAAGATCACACTGCTGTGATCATGTGGCATGTTGCTGTTGCACACAGGTGCTACTGCACAGTACAAGCAGGCTATATATGGGCTGAGGTTTATTCATATCATTTCCAAGTTTGCTGGTGACCTCCTACTTCACCCTTGTCCGACAACATGACCCACGTTCAATGCAATGTTTCAGGCCACTAGTGGTGATCATCGGAGGGGCCAAGGTGGCAGACAAGCTGGGAGTGCTCACGGAGTTGATGAAGGTGGCGGACAAGGTCATCGTGGGCGGCCGCATGGCGTTCACATTCCTTGCGCAGCAGGGTGTGGCGCTGGGCAGCACGCATGTTGAGCATGATCTCAGTGAGCAGGCTGCTAGCATCCTGAAGCTCGCGGAAACAAATGTGCGCTGCTTCAAGATTCCAACCCAGTGGTGGTGCCAGGATGTAAAGCGATGCAGTTACCATGGGTTTGGAACGATAGAAGTCAGCACCAATCGAATTAATGTGTGCAATGCATACGTTTTTTCAGCAGGATGTTCAAAGGGTGTTGTGTGCATGTCTTTTTGAGGGTTTTGGACTTTTTATTTCGAAATTTCCCAGGTCATATCGCACCAGTCGACACAGCGATGAGTTGTGGTGGGAATCAGGTCGTCAAATGGCGGCAAGAGCGTTTAGTCTGAGCGAAAAAGCGCCACCTGCCGCCACCTTGTGGCCTGGGGTGTAGGTCCGTGTCCCAACTCTTCGGGGATGCTGAGGCCGAAGCCCTTGTTGGGTATGGCGTGGTTCCCGATTAGCTGTTTTTCCCCCCAAGACACATGTTAGCTATTTTTTGGTACAGTTGAGAATTGTCAGCGCAACAGTGTATCTTCACATCCCCGTCAATCATTTTCAGACATTTCGTACAACGGAAAGCTTTCATACTTCTGCCCCTAAGCCTAGTTTGAATGGTTCATGGGAAATCTCTACGCGTTGCCCCCAGGAAGCCTCCGCAGTTGGTTGCGAAGTTGGTTGTGTTGTTGGCCCCCTTGAATCATCTACCGCAGCAGCCCAGGTAGGAAATGTTCTTCTGTTTCAAAACGCGACTTCTGAAACCTTTACACTGTCGCCATGAGCGAACTTTGGGTGTATTTGCACAAGTTTCTCATGTCGCTCAACGTGATCTCGCCTTGTGTTTCGCAGCTTTTGCGACACATTCTATACCTCGAAATTTCCAGAAGCAACAAAAGCGACATGCAGCACGTTTGAGCAAACACTGGTGTGTGCAAAACTGCAGTGCATGTTGTAATATGTGCCTTAGTGTCCCAGAACAGCCCTCAGAGGCCTCAAGGAAAGCTGCAGCTGAGGTCAAGACAGTGTGTCATACCTTCGGCCAGAACCTTTGGCAGTGTTCAGGCTTGAGTGGGAGGTCTTTGTAAGCACCAGAAACTCTTGGCGCCAGTTGTCAGCAGTATTGCATAATTCCCAGGAACACACCCAAGAAACAGTCCCAAATATTGAGGATCGTTCTATCGAAGTAGACGATACCGGTGATCACTGCTTGGCGGTGGTGCAGGGTGTAGAGCTGCTGCTGCCTGTGGACGTGGTGTGCACAAAGGACCTAGACAGCAACGATGTGTGCTGCACGCGGCCCCTCAACGCCACCTGCTGCACTGCTGCTGCGCCATGCGTACCCGATGATGCCTTTGGCGCAGATCTCGGGCCCAAAACGCAGCAGCTGTTTGCAGCGGCGGTGGCAGGCAGCGGCACCGTCTTCTGGAACGGCCCCATGGGCCGCTTTGAGATGCCTGCGTTCGCCAAGGCCACGGAGGCGGTCGCGCGCGCTGTGGTGAAGGCCACATCGCAGGGTGCTACTACTGTCATCGGAGGTGCGCCACTTGTGGACACGTCGTGCAATGCTGTGGACACATCACTGCACGTCCCATACAAGAAGCCGCCTGTGTATACGTCTCCATTGCTGCATGAGATGAGAACCTCTCCAGTGGATATGCGTGCACTGCACACCAGATCACAGCGCACAGCGCAGCGCACTGCAGGCGGGAGTGAGAGGTTGTCTTTTGTTCAGCGTGGACATGTTTTCAGCCCCTGAAATACTTGCAATGAGACTGCAGGGGGGGACTCGGTGGCGGCGCTGAAGAGCTTGGGGCTGGAAAACGAAGTTTCACACGTGTCCACAGGGGGCGGCGCAAGCCTCACACTCATCGAAGGGAAGGAGCTGCCCGGCCTCTCCGCGCTTCTGTCGTCCCGCAAATAACTGCTGTATCTGCTACCTCGTGTACTGCCTGCTGCAAGGCTTGATTCAGGCACAACTCTGCGGGGTTTTCATGCAGGATTAGGCAATTTTCGCACCAGGTTGCATTTTATTTGCAGGTCAGTGTCGGACGAGATTCTTATCTTTGTTGTCATTCTGTGTTTAGGAGATCTTGAGGGTTTTTTTTGTTGTATTTGTCGAGAGACAGAGCGTTTCTGTGGACACATGCAGCATGAGCGTGCGCAGTATTCCGTGTCTGAGGAAGCTTGTGCGGCTCTCCCATGATGATGCGGGCGCCACCTGCCTACCAACTTTGACGTTGAAGTATTGTTGCTGCTCATTTTGTCTGCAGTTTGCTTTGCAAGGCATGTGTTGGGGTCTTGTTACCAGAAATTCGTATTTCGCCTTCTGTACGCGGTGACCAGGGCTCGCTGCAGCGGCCCCACTCAACCGCCATTTGTTATCCACAATTCGGTGTGCCTGCTTGCGCCGTGCGGTCATCATTTGTGAGCCATTTTTTGGTTGTCTTTTGCATGGAAGGCTGCGCAGTGCACAAGCATGTAGATTGTGCCATCTCAGAGTGGAACTGCAGCCAAGCAAACACACACAGGCTGTTGAGATTCTTTATGCCACTTATTGTATGGGGGCAATGCATGACTGGGGGGGAGTCAGTGTGCATTGTAGGACACTAGATATGTGTTTACAAGTTGACGGAAGCGAAGGAGGGTTTACACGTTGAGGGACGCCAATTTGAGCTGCAGCTTCTCGCACGTCAGTGTCAGCGCGCTGCAGTGTGTACGGCTATAGAGTAGTCCACCAGAGTTGTGTCCACTACTGGGTGTTGCTACTCTATTGAGTTAGCGGGAGACCCGGCATGTAAGCAGTGATTGTTCTGCTTAGGCTTGTGAGTCCTTAGGCCCAGGTGGGTGTAGGTGGTGGTGCAGTCGGCAAGTTCAGCTACTGTGCTTACTTCTTCACTACAGAGACCACAGCCAGGCATAAAGCAAACCGTTGACGAAGCTCAACGCACCAAACCTGCGCAAGGAACGAAACGAATATGCAGCCACCTTCTGAGACACAGTGCCCATCACCTACGAACAAAAAAAGGCGCCTAGAATTCCCCACCCCCCCCCCCCTGGCACCCCATCACCACTAGATCCCCAATCCACCTCCTCTATGCTACTCTGCGGCACCAGTCCACGCTACGGCCCCACCCCCCCCCCCCCCCCCTTTGTTGACGCCGTCTCCTTGATCTACATGTGACTTGGCCTCCGCCCTGCCCCCCGCCGGATGCCCCCCCTTCACATAACACTGCCAGCCCCCCCCTCTCCCCCTCGGCACTCACTGCTCACCACCCTTCCTCCGGAGACCATCGTCCCCTGCTGCCGGCGGCCAGCCCCTGCCACGTAATGTTGGCAAGTTGGCGGGCGGGCGAACGCAGCTGCGCGGGCGGGATGGAAATGTTAGCCCCTTGCGGACTCTGGCTGTTGTCCTGTCCTGTGCCATGGTGGCGCTGCTGATCTGTGATGCTTGATGACCTACGTCCTTGATGCTTTGGAAGAGCATGCCTGCAGCGTTGTGCCTGTTTTCTTGCCGTGCACTCAGTTGTTGTTTGGAGATTCTCCAAGACTTCTGCGCTTTGTGTGCTACTGCGCTGCTCCACTATCTACGCAACTGTCCTACAGTTTGCACAACATCACTGGGAAATACGGCACTCTATGTGAGAAATTTATTAAGTCAGAACATCACGACGCGACGGCACATGCTTGCTAGTGAGTGGCACCGCACCATCAGGCATGGCCCTGTGGTGCCTAGGGGGTGCCCACTTCAAGGCACGTTCGTACGAACTCATAGCAGGACAATGCACATGCGGCCGTGGTCTGACCAGTGAAGGTGACGGGAGGGCGGAGAGGCCATGCCCATAGATCTAGGAAATGGACATGAGGGCAGATGAGGAAGGAAGGGGGTCAGAAATGGGACGATGGAGCACGACAAAGGGTGCAAGGGGAACTATGCGCAACAGGTAGCAGGGGCTGCGACGGGGGGATGCGAGTGTATCCAGGAGTGGGAACATGGGTTTCAGCTGTTGGCGCCGGAGGTATTCAGCTGCCGCTGGCAAAGCCTAAGGGGGCACGGGGTGGGAAATTGCAGCAGGTAGGTGCGTGGTGCGAGAGCGGTGGAGTTTGTAGCTCCTGTGTCAGTGCACGATCTGAGAGCTCTCTACGTTGGGTCTGCAGCCTTCATGGAAAGTGGCTACCAGGGCACCCATGGATGGTGGGTCTAGTCTTCTAGAATCGACCTTGGCCCCTTTCCTCACATTTACTATGGCTGATTGTTCTCACCACGCCAGGACTGTGCCAACGATGAAATGTGTGCTGCGGACATGCACCGTACCACACGGAGCTCCAACTCTGGATGTGTGTACATTGTGTCTACTGATGGATGCGATCAGATACTTCAGTCGATCTCTTTCAGGGTTCATGATGCAAAGAAACTGGCAAATGGAGCCTGAGACACTTACTGCACTTGCATAAGGAAGTGTGGTGCCACATATTTGTTTCATAGGGCTGCAAATTACAGTTGCAGCCGATTTGGCTGCAACTTACCACCATTTACAAGGTGTGTCATGCACGCGTTAGCTGGAGTTCTGCATCTGTAAGTTTTTCGAGTTATTTTGAAGAGTTACATGCAGCAATGCATTTTCGCTGACTCCCTGTAAATAAAACTGTGGGCCACGTGCGGATTCTCATCAGCCAAGACAGGAGAATGGTTGCATGTATATTCACGTTCAACGTGCGCAAACAAAACTGTCGGCCATATGCAATAGTTTCGAACGGTTATGAGTTGAAGTCTTGCATGTCACACAGAGACGCAGCGGTTGGGGAAGTTTCAGCAGAATACTGGATTCGGCAGTGTTTGTTTTTGTACTTATTTGTTTGTTACATATGTGCAACTTTCTTGTACCTTTTCTTTGGCTTTGTGCTCACCTGGTCAAAAGCATAGCTGTATGGCAGAAAGCACCATATGGATATTGTGCATATCGCATCGGCGCAGGGTTTCTTGTTGCATTCGTTGCATCCAAGAATGGCACAGGCATGGTTCTCGACGAATCTTCGCAAACCTTTCCCATCGTCTTGGGTTGATATACCGAACTCAGTCAGCATGGATCCTGAGATAAGAATGGATTAGTTAGTTCATGATACATTAGTTAGGTTGGTGTTAAATAGGGGTGGACCGTGCCATATACAACAACTAGTGTGGCGTTAGTTTAGGGGAAATGCGGTTGCTGCAATAATTTTTGTTCCAGCCATTCACAGTATGCAAATTTCACGCGTTAAGTGGAGTTTGGCTGCTGTAATTTCCAGCCCTGCTTTAACAAGATACCCCTGTTTTACAAGTCGTCCCTCTGCCGCCATTTTCAGGGGCCTGCATCCACTAGCCATGCTGTAGAGAACATGTGTGCCGCTCATGAGACCTTCCATACTCCTTCATCTAGAAAACGCATCCTGCCAATCCATGTGGTAGAGAATAGCAGAGATTCGGTGTGTTGATGTCCCTCAGGCTCGTCACAGAGGCGTACGCTTCTTTTCAATTTCTACACCAGCCACTTCATCTACATGGTCAATGAAACATATAACGTGCAGGACAGGCCAAATATGTCAAACACTGTCCCTGCTAAACACCTTCATCAGGCCATGCTGCAGCAGCGTGATACAACACATGGCAGCAGTTTTCTCAGAAATGAGGCCATAAAGCATTGTGACCTACTTACATGTCCTCCTCCTCCTCATCCTGCAGCACGGCACCGAATCATATGAGGGTCAAGGCAGAGACTGGCAATTCCAACGTTGCATTGAGGAGAACTGCCTCGCGGCAGTATGGCTTTGAAGAACAGGTGATCGCGATACATACCGAAGCAACTGTTGTCAATAACAAGTTGGCCGGAACAAGTAACACTGGAAGATATGACTGTGTTGAGAGATTCTCGAAGTGACAGATGCTGTGATACATCACGCAGATCTAGTGACATTAGTAAGTGGGAGTTGCGAACACATGTGTAGCTCGCATTTCAGGAAGAAATAGATGTAAGAAAGTCATCCTCCGAAGGTGCATTGCCCATTACGCCAACGCGTCTTGCATTAGCTAATAAAGTCAAAGCGCACTTCGAAATGGTCCTCATCCTCACCAACGGCGGCATCCTGGTACTGCTGGTACTCAGACACCAGGTCGTTGACGTTGGAAGCCGCCTCCGTGAATTCCATCTCATCCATGCCCTCGCCTGTGTACCAATGCAGGAATGCCTTGCGGCGGAACATTGCCTGGAAGGAGTCGCTCAATCTTGAGAACATGTCCTGGATAGCAGTGGAGTTGCCTACAAACGTGCAGGCCATCTTCAGGCCGCTCGGGGGAATATCGCACACACTCGCCTTCACGTTGTTGGGAATCCACTCCACAAAGTACGAGTTGTTCTTGTTCTGAATCTGCAACCCCAGGGAAAACTTCAACTCCTGATACCAAACGATTCACCCCAGGAATTCGAAGCGGTGGGGCTCTTGCTTGCCATGGCTTAGTAAGAATGGCCCCTTCAAGAAACCGGGATAACCTGTCCTGGACACAACACGCACAGAGCAAGCTTTTACTTGACAGCGCGCCGGTAGCGGGCACCCAACATGGCTTACAAAACGCACTAATCAAGCTTGTAGACGCGGTCGTCCCCGTGACGTTTAAGAAGGGGACACAATCGGGCACGGTTTCCTCTTGATAAACGACGCACGTTAAGCATCTGCTCGTCAACCTCCTTTGTCGACATCGTTCCGCGGAAGATGGCGGCGGCGGTAAGGTAGCGGCCGTGGCGAGGGTCTGCCGCACACATCATGTTCTTGGGGTCCCACATTTGCTGCGTCAGCTCTGGCACTGTCAGCGCCCTGTATGCCTGCATGCATGTACCACATGTGACGTCCATATAAATGCTCATTGGGCAACATGCAGACATGACTGCTGTTCACTTTGAATATAACATCACGGGTGCAGCCATCCCATTATTTTTACGCGTATGAGTAGCGTCTGAGTGCAGGTTCTCGATGAGTGTGGAGGTGTCACGCAACGCACCTGCGAGCCGCGGGAGGTGAGGGGGGTGAAGCCGATCATGAAGAAGTGAAGGCGCGGGAAGGGAACCAGGTTGACTGCCAGTTTGCGCAGGTCACCATTGAGCTGCCCCGGGAACCTCAGCGAACACGTGACGCCGCTCATGACGGCCGATATGAGATGATTAAGGTCTCCGAAGGAGGGGTTGCTGAGCTTGAGGGTGCGGAAGCAGATGTCGTACAGTGCCTCGTTGTCTAGCACCATGCACTCATCTGATGATTCCACGAGCTGATGCATGGACAAAGTTGCGTTGTAGGGCTCCACCACTGTGTCGGACACCTGCATCACACGGGATTGCATGCAGCTGCCATATCTTGTGTGATTAATATGACATGAAACGTGCAGAAGGGTACAAGACGGAGGGCCGCACCTTAGGAGAGGGGACGACAGAGAAGGTCACCATCATGCGGTCGGGGTACTCCTCCCTCACTTTGCTGATCAGCAGTGTGCCCATGCCGCTACCAGTGCCGCCTCCAAGGGAATGCGAAAGCTGCACAAGTGTAATCAGGTTCCGTAAACATGTCACTGTACAGTGACAGATGGGGGTGGCGCAATGTGTGTGAATGGGGCTTTCCAGGCCTAACTGACGACGTTTTCTGTTCCCACCATTGGCAGCTAGCAGTAAAAAACCAGGTTTCTGCGGTGTCTGTTGACATGTGCGGAAATGTACCTGGAAGCCCTGTAGGCAGTCACAGCCCTCTGCCTCCTTCCGAACAACATCCAGAACACTGTCGATGAGCTCTGCGCCCTCTGTGTAGTGCCCCTTCGCCCAGTTGTTACCTGCGCCACTCTGGCCGAACACAAAGTTGTCCGGCCTGAAGATCTGACCGTACGGCCCCGATCGCACGGCATCCATCACACCTGGCTCGAGATCTAGAAGAATTGCCCGCGGCACGTACTTACCTGCAGCAGGCAGCTCCATCGAAGGCTGCAAATGTTTCCTCCCAGGAACAGGTTGCACTTCCCTTAATTCCACCCAGTGTTGTACAACCAACTGCTCTACAACCCACCGCAAACTCCGGGTCATGGCAAATAACCGAGCAATGCAAATCGAGAAACAAAATATGAAAGTTCCGCGCTGTGATTCCGGTAAATTTTCAACCATTGTGTACAACACTGATGCCGCCCCGGCAAAAGTAAAGTAGACACACCGACATACGACCAACAGTAAACGTAGAACACTTCCATACGACCAGGATCACGCTGTGAGTGAGAAAGATGTGACTCTATCACAGGCATGTTTCTGCGTCAAGAGGAAGCAATAAACCTGAACCCTACTTGTTTGGTGTAATATACAGACATTCAAAGGGCTTGGATTTCACGTGTTTTATCGGCGTTTGTACAAGATTCCAGATGTAAAGGTTGAAAAGCATACGATTAATCATACGAAGATTTCTGTCATCACAAGTGGGCATAGAGTAGGTCTTGGGTACGTGAGTCTGTACCAGTGCATGTGCATGCCTTCAAAATGTGCCTTGCATGTGAGCTGGAGATGGGCTTTGAAGATTACAGTACTGCAGTGCGCTATTGTTTCTACATATTTTTCTGCTGGGTTTGAGGTAACTGTGTCGGAAAGATACAAGTTAACAGTAGCAAAACCATAGCATCACAGACTTGGAGGCAAAATGACTGAATGAATTATATTGTGGTGCATATACAACTGGAGGGCCCTTGCTATAGTGTAATTCGAACATTGTAGCTATTCTCTAGAAAGGTCGCTCAGTTATAGGGCTCCAAATTAGCCGGTTAGGATTGATAAGCGAAAATTAGGATTCGTTTTCACCCTCCTAATCAATGGCTAATCGACATATTGGGATTTAATCAATTTCTGGTTAGTCCTAAGTAATGACATTCATTATGATTAGTTCTAATCCTAATCAACTGTTCGCCTACTTGTTAATCAATTGTTCATGCAGACTGGTGCAATGTTGTCATTCCAGTTGACAAAATAGACTGCTCACTCGACAATATAGCAACAACAGTCGCGCTCTTGCATCGTCCTGCTAGATCGGCTGTGCAGGTACCTTCACAACACTTTGAGGTTCATGTAAAATACGGGGCCCTTTGAGGGCGTTTTGGACCGGACAAACTGATTGGGCGACTGAGGCAACCTGCAACCTGCCATGCATACCCTTTTGCCGCTTTTCTGGGGAATGCTGTTTTTCCTGCAGATTCGGCAGTTTGATCCCTCAATTTAGTGTTTTTTGTGTTTCCCCACCAGATGGAATCCCTGGCCCTTGGGACATACAGGTATTGTCACATAGTTGCCCCCAGGCCCATTAAATATCCCCAAACTGTGTTTAAATATCCCTAAAGTAACCAAAACATAAGGGAATTGTTCTGTCTCGGGGTACCTGGAAGGGCCGGTATTAATTAATAATCAACGTGTAATCAATGCGACACACTCAGGTATTGATTAGGACCACTTATTAACCTGTTATCATTGTTCTTGAACCATTCCTAATTAAATATTGATTAGCGCCTAACTAATCAATGGCTAACCGACCTCCTAGACATCCTAATTAAGGCCCCTACTCAGTTATTCGCTCATAAGAACCTTGTTTACAAACCGGTAAGGTATTGAATAGGCATGAACCCAAATAGCCAAAATTAAATAACACAAAACATTCACGTCACTCGAATGGCACAACAGCACCATCACGAAAGTCCCAGCACTCCTAGTCAAACTGCGATAATAGTGACGAAACACAATGCCACGACCACGAGCCAGGGCACAACTCAGATACTGCCTACTGATTC
>JAUMHD010002795.1:0-15837 GCA_032359135.1 Ulvella scutata
CCCCCCCCCCCCCCCCCCCCCCCCCCCCCCCCCCCCCCCCCCCCCCCCCCCCCCCCCCCCCCCCCCCCCCCCCCTCTTTCGCGCACTCAGCATGCGCAAGAATTTCCACCAAACTGGTGCGTGGAAATGAGGGCCAACGTTGACTCCAACTAACGAGCACCGTATGGTCATGGGTTCGAACCCCGGTCCGGCCAGATTGTATAATAATCTCGTCTTTTTTCGAGCTTCTGCGCCGGGCGCGTAAAGGGTCTCTGGCGGTTTCCCATTTAACGAATTGCATGAAAATCCGCCACTGTGGCGCCGAGGACGAAGCTCAAAATGAGTATGGCGCAGTCCCCGAATAATTTATTTATTTAGTGCGGAAGCATGCGTGGTTTTTCTCATAGTGCTCTATAGGTTTGCTTTGTGGGTGGTTGCATCCTTCTAGAACCACGTGTTTCTTTCACACCCAATCTCTCCAGTGCTGTCGATGTAATCTCTCCCTGCTTTGTGATGGTTGATTTGCTTGATAGGCATGGGTGCTTTCCACTGGTGGCGACCAGTGTTGTCTTTGCCACGCATCAGTGTGGAAGTGAAACTACGAATCATCCATAATGAAACTAGGCCTGTGCTAGAGTATGGTATGGAGGTGTGGGGCCTGCCCACTGCCTCTGCCACCAAGAAGCGGCGACGAAACGGGGTTGCGGTTTCGGCACCAGTGCAACCATTTGACGACATGTTGCTGACCACATGCCGCCTGGCGTGCGGTATCACTTTTTTCCCTGGCGAGCCCGCATGGACCCGGGTGGCATGTGTATCCCCTGATGTGCTGCTGTCTGTGTGATCTTGCCCATGCCCGGTACTCAGAGCGCTTGCGGGTTGCTTCCCATCAACCTGACGGGACTTTGTCGTCACGCTTTTGTGTTGCTGCCCGCTCCTCGCTGCCAGCCGATCACCGCTGGGCTGTTGGGGTGCGTTGAGTCGCTTCTTCTATATCAGCTGCCTCTGCGCCCGGCCCAGTCAGTAATGCACATCTTCGCGACGCCGTGCGGGCCTCCGTCTCTTCCACCTGCCAGGCAGCTGCAGCAGCCCACCCAGCCACAGGGAATGTGTCCTGCCGGGGCCTCGCCCGGGGGCCTCCCCCACCCCCACATCTCAATCCGCTCCCTGACTCCCTTACTATCTGGTCCTCCCCACTGCCTCTGCTCCGCTATGCTACACCGATAGTGCACCCCTTTCACACTGTGCTCTCTAGGAAGCTGCCGTACTGCCACTCTGTAGGCTGGGATGAGCTGCCGCTGCATGGGCTCTGCCATCGTGAAAACTGTGTGACTAGATCACCCACTTGTGGCGCTATGGGGTTTACTGCGTTGGAGCGGCGCTGGCGTTGTGTGCAGCACTTTCTGTTTAGTTGTAAAGCTTCCCCAGTGGGGGGCCCTGACCCGAATGACCTCTGGGATGACCTGCTGCGGCTGGTTCCCCGTGCAGGGTGTGCGCCTATTGCCCTCCTTGCAGCACGTGATGCGAATTGCTTTGATCCTGTCTCTGTGAGTACATATTGTGACCCTTGGGTACTTGATCCGTCTATGTTCCTGCGAGACTGTGAGGCTGGTGTCTGTGCTGCGGTGTATTCCGTTATTGCCGCTTATATCCTTGTTGGTGCTGTTGTGGCTGACGATGCGGTCACTGCTGGCGACCCTGTGTTTGCTTGTAACATTGTGCGGCGTTCTCTGCAGCCTCTGTGTTTGCCTTCGTGGTCCCGTGTGGCCCGGGGGTGTATGTCCCTGTCCCACTCCTTCGGGGGTGCTGAGGCCGAAGCCCTCCTTGGGTATGGCGTGGTTCCCGATTAGCTTTTTGTTGTTGATACCATGTTGCTGGCATTATGTTGCTTGGGTCCCTGGGGGCTGCTTGCAGGCTTGGCATGCTTTACATCTGCTGATTTACCTCTGCTGGTACATCAGCCATTCTATGGAGTTATGCCTGTAACTTTACACCGCACCTCTGCTGATTTACCTGTGCTGATTGCCTGAGAGATTACATGGGTCTGCTGATTGCCTCATTCTCCGATTCTCCAGTCTTGTCGATGCAATCTCTCTTTTGCTTAAAAATACAGATTGCATCGAACCATGCATTTCTTTGGCCCCCAGGGCCTTCCGTCACGTACAATCTCCGGTCCTGTCGATGTCATCTCTCTTTTGCTCAAAACCCTTCCAAAGTTTGCCCACGTGTCTGGATAGGGCGAGATGTCGCGACATCCTGCATCTTGCCTGGAATGTGTTCTTGTTGAAACAGCTATTGAAACGCACACTGGCTGTGTGACTAGCAGGGGACAGATACGCACAGCAATGGCGGCCATGTGCATCTCATGCGCGAACGGTCCCACAACTCGCTTGGCATGATTGCTTGTCACTTCGAATCTGGATTGTACAGTATATGCAGTTACAATGTGTATATGCATGCGCGAATCTTCTGCTTTACGTGAGCCCTCAGATCACGCATCGTAAACAAACTTCCTGTGTGGTCACTGGCTATACATGCAGTGGTTCAGTGCATGTTCGCACGTTTTCGTAACTTTTGTCTGTCGTTCCCAACTGTGGTTCGAGTGGTGGAGGAATGTGAGCGCTTGTGCTACATGCACTTTCATGATTAGCAAGCTGTGCCGCGGCATGCCGCTGCATTGTAACTGCCAAGTGTTCATCATGACCTACGAAGCAGGAAAAAAGAGAAAGTTCAGTCGGGCTTACCACTGTACTGATTTCGGCAGCTTTTAGCATGGTGGTCATTGTGTTCGGTGTTTGTTTCAGAACCCAATTTTGCAGTGTTCTGTTCGCTCTGTTGAATCTTGCCAGAGCAACGGATTAGGCTAGCTACTACGTCAAGCCGAAAAGAGGGCTTCTGTCGCCCACCTACGTATATTAGCAGCTGTGGACGTAGTTGTGCTGACAGACGCAAGCAACGCGCAACGCTGCGCAGCATTTTTGGACCAGACCAAATTGCAAGTCTAGAGCTGTCCTGCGTACTCACCGGGCACCCAGCGGCAAATCCATCCTGCCAACAA
Source organism: Ulvella scutata (assembly GCA_032359135.1). Taxonomy (NCBI): domain Eukaryota; kingdom Viridiplantae; phylum Chlorophyta; class Ulvophyceae; order Ulvales; family Ulvellaceae; genus Ulvella; species Ulvella scutata. The sequence continues at coordinate 3,038 of JAUMHD010002795.1, forward strand.
CTCAGTGTAATACTCTAAGCTTGTATCAGGTTACAACCTGCTTGCAGTTGTCGTAGTAGTGTGCGTGGTGTGCCTGGTGTGGTCCTCGAGCTCGTCATCTGCGTTCGGCTCGCCTGCTGCTCGCAAGGCGCCATAACACATGCAACGGAGTCTGATACATGCCACAAGTATATACTTGGTGCTGCTCTGCTCCACACTCGTGGCCGTGTCCGGGGATGTTACTTCTGAGTCCAATGGTATGCCCTCGTCCACTTGTTCAGCCATTCCCCTTCAAATGCCTACGTACGCCAGGCAAGGTTTTCTGCCGAAAGATTTCAATAAGCGTATATAGGGCACTTGTGTTGTAGCAGGCGGCTGGAACCCGTCATATGTACGGGGAAGAAGCTGCATCCTGACGCAAGATGGCTCGTTGAGTCTTCCTATGTTCAGATAGGCACGGCCATAAATAAGGATGCAGTGTGGAACCCTTCTTCTCTTGATCGGTTACTTGCAGTCCCTGTACCGCTGGCTCGCACGACAGCCTTGTGCGACAGCCCTCGTAGGTACAGGCGTACAGGTGTAATTATATGCTTCTTGTACACATCATTACAGCTGTGTATAGGAAGCGTACAAATGCACGATGAGCAAGTCAAGTACCAGACGACAACTCCTTTGGAAGTTTTGCAGTCGCTGTTGTGTTGTTTCCGGTTGTTTGTCCTTTTGTGTGACTTGGAACAGTATAGCATGGTCAGCTTTTTACTCTGCTGCATCCTTCGACATCGCTGGCTCTGCTGTTTCTTGGTACCCTATTTCCTGGTCCTGTCGATGTAATCTCCCCAAACACTGCTGGAATGTATGTCACTGGCATAATTAGTCTTTCCCCACTCCTTAACAGCCCTGGTGCTTGCAGCACAATGTGGAGTCTGGTCCGAGGGGGCTGACTTCTATGGATATGACATCACCTCAGCCGATGCCGCAAACCCTTCACTGTGCCAGCAGAGGTGCTCATTAGAGCCAGGCTGCAATGCAGTGACGTATGTTGCAAGTGACAGCAAATGCTATCTCAAGCAGGTGCCTGCAAGCTTGGTGGCGGTGGAGCATGAGGCCTGCACGTCACTGAGGCTGTGTGCCAACCAGACGCTGCCTGGCCCCGACATCAGGCCCTCCATCAACGCCCCTGCGCCTGGCTTCCAACCAGAGCCTGGTTTCTGTGGAGAGTGGATGCTGGATCACTCCATTAAAGGTGCTCTTCTGCTTTCTTTCTGTTGCTCCATACGTCGGACAAATAAGCAATCAGAGCAGTGATCCCCCCCCTCCCCGTTTCTCTGAACTTGTCAGAGCACATATCCAAAAATGGCCCCAAATATTCAGACTGTTTAGTGAAACAGAGGGGGATTCCCGGCTTAGTGACATTTTTGTGTCCTGACTCTCAGCACAGGACACCTCTAAACAAGCTCGACTGCCTGAACCGCTGCGCAGAAACTCAAGAAAGCTCACTCCACGCGTCTGAATATGCATGTTGCACATGCATGCATGCACCTGTTCACCGGTATGCATGATCGCTTCTGATCACCACACACATACACCCTGGCGTCCGCACGAAAACCCTGTGAACCCACACATGCATGTAAAATATATAGTTGATCAGCTTGATATGTTTGTGTCTACAGGTGTGGAAGTCGTCTCAACCGAGAGCTCGCCACCGGTGAACGAGCATGACTGCCTGAATCGCTGCGCGGAAAGCCGCCCTTGCAACGTCGCACAGTACGACTACCGCCAGAAGCTCTGTACGCTTCTAGAAGCTTCTCCTGATGCTGTACCAGTGACTGAGGCAGACTTCAAGGTGATGCGGCTGTGTGACAGAGCAGATGAGCTTGGTGAGTTGCGCCCCAGTCACTGCCATCATGTGTTTGCTCTTCTTCGCAGCGCCATGCACTTGGTTCAACAAGCCATCAAGTTGGTTGTGAGCAGCCCTCCTTTACAGCACCTTGATTTTTCTTTTTTTGAGTAAAATGCCATATTATTGGCCCCCATGACCTTCCTTTGGGGACGGAATGTTCTGTTATGTGTTCTTTCCTAGAACTTTTGTAGTTCGTATTAAGAACTGTTATAGTGTGAAGCCAACAACCACTGTCACGCTCACTTCATGTTAATCTAGGTTGCCCTTCACTTCTGTAAACCGGAAAAGTAGTAATTAGGCATGAACCCAAATAGCCAAAAGTAACTCGCACAAAAAGGTTGCCATTCACTTCTATTGACCCCTATTTAATAGCCCCTGTCTTAGCTTCGTTGGTGTGGCGTCAATGATGTTTTGCACAGTTGACACGATATGAATGCATGAAGTGCATGCATCAGCAGTACATACATATATTCATGCAGAGTGTGGAAGATGGTACACAGACGAGGACATCTCTGGCTTCGACATCAAGGGCATTGACAACTCCCTACAAGTCAACGGCGACAGATGCATGGCGCGGTGCCAGCGGCAGGCGGGGTGCAACGCGGTGGTGTTCAAGAAGCACAACAAGGAGTGCTGGCTGAAGGGGCTGCCTCCTGAGGGGCTCAGGGCGGAGCTGGTGGGCAACGTGGAGAGCGACACTTTCATGCTGTGCCCCTCCCAGACCCTCGAAGGCCCCACAAGCGAGCCGAGTGAAACTCTGAACACGGGGGCTGTGGCGGGTGTTGTGGTGGCAGCTGTGCTGGCGGTGTGTCTGGTTGGGGCCCTGGTGTGGATGCTGGTGGTGAGGGCCAAGACTAAACGGCGATTAAGAGAAGCTTCTGTGAAGGTTCAGCGTTCTTGCTGTGACTGATGATTTCTGCCTGTGATTCAGAGTGCCTGTCTACGCCTTCCTGTGCCTGAGCATGCATGATTGTTCCTGCCTGGCCTGGGTACAACCGGGCCAGGCAGGAACGCCTGTCAATCCGGGTATGCCTGACTGTGCGTAATGACTTTGCCTGTTTATGCCTTGTCTTCATGGAATCCATCTAATGCATGAAATATCGACCCTGAACAGCCTTGCCAGTACCGCAAGCATGTGGTCACTCGCCTAGGCCAGTGCCCACACGTTTGCTGTACATGTTACAGTAAAAAATCACAGTAAATATTCAGGAACCCAATCAGCGACAACTAACAAGCATCACAGCTCCAAGGTATTATCACACTCCAAAATCAAATCTTCAGTCGCGCAGGAGCTATCACCACCCGATACTTGGCCATTTTTTCCGAAAATAACAAAGTTCTCAAGAACTTCAAAGTGTCTAAAGAAACTTGAAAAAAGCATCAAAAAAGGGTGAAAGTGTCTACAGGAGGATCGACACGTGTTCTCATGTTCTCAGTTAGGCAGTCGAACCATCACCAGTGGCATGCTTGGCAGCGGCACTCTATCTGGCGTCCCGAATATCTCCAATAGTGGCCAAATAAGCAGAGGCTCTGGGTGGAGGCAACAGGCAGTTTCGGCCACCAACACCAACACCGCCTCGGACACCGTGAACGTGCTGAAGATGCGGACCACGGAAGGGACTCTTCCAGAACTTTCCACATCTGCTGGTATGGACCCTTGCTGCTTCTGTCTGCGGTTCTGAGAATCGGGTTGGTTTTTTTTAGCTCGTTCAATAAAGCGGATGTTTTGAAAAAAATTAGCGGTTGCAATCTGATTTCCGGCATTCCGATTTGTGTTTTTTCATCTGCATTCCAGATATCTTTCGTGCAAGTTCTGGCAACTTGTTGCACACTTTCATTCTTTTTCGTCTGAATTTCATGATATCCGCCAAAAATATACGAAGTAAGCCTTAGTACCATACTGTACAGTGAGCTTGCACAGGCTGTTCACCTGTAGCCTGTGTGTCAGGTCGACCCCAACTTGACAAGTGCATGCATGCATTCCTCTACTCCGCCACGTCCTCCTAACGAGCTATTTTGGTTCGCCTAGCTATTGATGAGAACCCTCTCCTCCAACTTGAGGAGCGCAAACTTGCTTGGTTCATTCAGCTCAACACCTGCACCTGCTATTTTATAACCTTTCAAGTCGCTCCATGTTACCTCATCTGACTTTTCGGTCTGTGAAACCTAGTTCCTACTTTGCATGTATGCATGTGGGCCTTGCATGCAGAGCTGGTCGCAGCCTCGCCGTGTTGGTTCACAAGCTTGTCCCAAACAGAGCAGCTGGAAATGGCAGCCAGCCCCTCTCCCCACCTCGTTCCAGGCGGTGGAGCAGACAGTTCTGCGTACCAGCGATTTTCGCCAGCCGGTGCGGCAGACAGCTCAGCGCCCCAGCAGTTTGTTGCAGCTGGTGGGGCAGATAGTTCAGGGCAGCAGAATTTTGTTCCAGCCGACGGGGTAGACAGCTCAGCCCACCGGAGATTTGTGCCGATATCCCAAGTGCCCACAACCACGTGGGAGATGAGTGTGCTGCCCGCGCCTGCCCCCGGCGCCACAAAGTCGCAGCTGATGGCCTTCCTGCACAACCAGCTCGACCACGTGGAGGCGGCGGAGCAGCAGCGCAACAGCCCGCCTCTGATTCAGGGCATCCGCTTTTGCTGCGGCCCCTACGAAAGGCTGGAGGGAGGTGCGTGCGTGCGTGGGTGGGGGATGCCTGTCAGTGTGTGTGAGTGCGAGTGTGTGTTTTGATTGCTCATGAGAAAGCTTCCTCTGAACGTTTACGCTAGCAGGCACATTGGCCGCCGATTTGGCCATGACGCCTTGCTCTTGCATTGGTCACACAGCGTCAAGCATATTTAAAATACCCCTCGTGTGCCTAAACTTGATGAGTGTGTCTGTGTATGTGCAAGAGGAAGGGGGGGCAGAGGGTGGGGGGGGTTGGGGGTGGGTGAGGGCACAATTGTGTGTATAGGGGGTGCGGGAGGGGGAGCGGTTGGGGGTGGGTGGGGGCACAGTTGTGTGTATAGGGGGTGTGGGAGGGGGAGGGGTTGGGGGTGGGTGGGGGCACAATTGTGTGTATTGGGGGTGCGGGAGGGGGCCTCCCTGAGTGGGGATTTAAGTGGAGGGAGGGAGTGGTATTTGCAGGCGGAAGGTTGGAGTGGGCGCTGCACTGTTGGAAGAGGACAGATTGGGGGGTTGGACACACTCAACGTTTGCGTAAACTTTACTCAATGATGTCAACGGTAGTTAAAACATAACGGCACACCTCAATGAAGGTGAGAGGCTGCTGCAGGGCAGGCGATCGTGCAGATGGCGCAGAGCAGCACCAACAGGATGGAGTATGCAGTCAAGTTCTTCATGGCCAGGTCCGCCTTTGAGCAGGAGAGGCGAATGTACTGCGGCGATTCCCCTCTGGGCCAGTTCCTCCCCCAGGTGCAACTCCTGCCTGCCTGTAAACCCCGCCTCCCCCCCCCCCCAATGCTGTTTTTCGCCCCCAGGGCAACGCATTTCCTGCCCCAAGTGCTGCCCCCAACGTTAACAACGGCATGCTGACCTCTGTTTTGAGTCCCTGAAGGTTCTGGACATGCTTGTCACATTGCAAAACGGTCCATTACGTAATCCAGAATACCGAACTCATCTGCCTTTGTGTGACATCAGGACATTTGTTCCCGCCCCCCTCGATCTTAGCTGCTGCTGCGGCCGGAATGCTCAGATGATGCAGTTTTATTTTCTGGCCAAGTCCGGTTATCCCTCTTGGGGACCCGTCAGCCAGGCACGTTGTTAATGGTGAAAACCTGTCAGCCAGGCACGTTAATGGTTAAAACCTGTCAGCCAGGCACGTTGTTAATGGTTAAAACCTGTCAGCCAGGCACGTTGTTAATGGTTAAAACCGAGCAATGGGAAAGACAATGGTGTCAACAAAATACTCTCAAGTACTAGTTTGGGGGGTTGTTATGTCTACTTTTGGAAAGTTTGGCCCCTCTGCTGAGGGTTGCTTGCAGAACCTTGCTACTGTTGCTTGTTCCACTGGTGTTGTAGATCGTGGTTTGTGGTTGCGAATCAGTAGGCATTATCGAGTTGTGCCCTGGCTCGTGGTCGTGGCATTGTGTTTCGTCATTACTATCGCAGTTTGGCTAGTGCTGGGAAAGACTTTCGTGATGGTGCTGTTGTGCCATTCGAGTGAAGTGGATGATTTGTGTTAGTTGCTTTTGGCTATTTGGGTTCATGCCTATTCAATACCTTTCCGGTTTGTAAAATTTAGTTTGGGGGGTGCAACATGCAACATGTAACAACACATGACATGATGTCCGTGATCACCTCGACAGAAGTTTATACATTTGCCTGACAATGGCTGACAGGTTGTCAATAACGAAGGACGCCCCTGATGTCAACGTATCTTAAAGGGTTTGAATGAACAGCAGCTTTTCGCGAGGGCTTGCGTTGCGAGGCGCAACTTGCGACCCAAACCAAATCGTCGCACATAATATCCATACATTCGGTGGACGGTGGTGTAAGCCAGATTTATTTCAGGGAACGTAGGCACTTTTGTTTGCTGCTTTAAGCTGCTTTGGATGTTTCCTATTCACTACCTTTCTCTGTGTAAGAATTTAGGTGGGTTTGTTGTCATTTGTGTCCCCCACCAAGCAAGGTTTTGTGGAACATTTGGTGTACGAAGCAATGGTATAAGCATGGCTGCGTTTCCAAACTTTCCCGTCATTTCCTGGCTGCATACTGTCCTGTGTCGCAGCTGAGTATGGTGCGTGGCTACAGGTGCGCGCAATCATTGACAACGACAACAGGCAGCTGCTGGACCCTGGTGGCCACCCATTACCTCCATGCATTGTGATGGAGCGCGGAGAGGCTCTAGATGTGTGGTCTGCTCGAAACGCCGCAGACCGTGCCCAGGCGTTCACAGTGCGTGCCCCTCCCCCCCGCCCGTTCTTCGCATTTCGAGCCCCAACCCCCCCAGTCGCCATCCCAAAAGGCACAGCAGCAATTCGTTTTAGCCACCAAGAGGCAGACCGGCAGTGCCCTTGTAGAGCCTCCACAACTGCCACTCACCTGAACACAAACAACAATGTTCTCTTTTACGCAAGCAAGCATGCATGCAAGCATGGCAGCAAAGTGGTGAAGGGGTGCATGTGCACGTGCAGGTGGTGTACCACATAGCGCAGCGCATGATGGAGTTCCACGTGGCAGGCTACGTGCACCGCGACCTCAAGCCCGGCAACGTCATGTGGCTGCCGCGCGCCAACCGCTGGACCGTCATCGACTTTGGCTGCGCCGCCAGACACCAGTGCGCACACCCCCCTCCCCTTCCTCTGCAATCCACCTTCTTCTACTCAGTTCTGTCCTTGTACCAACATCAACTCGCAATTACGATGCGAGTTGTATTCCACTTCTTGGAGCGATGCTGGTCACTGATACAGTATATTCGCCCACTATCTGATCATCTTTCACTAGTGGCTACCAGTGTACAACCACAATTCCAGAGCTCTCCATCAGTATGATGGTAAGGAACAGCATACAATCATGTATCCTTAGCGGCTAGAGGTGAAGTCAATGCATGAGAATGGATTTGCAAAAGTAGTTTCTGTGCTGTATTGCTGCCCAACTCTACCCCCCCTCCCCCATCCTGCTGAGGTATCAAGATCAATCGGTCAGATAGTACGGCTCATTTGCACCATTGGAAGAAGGTAGACAGATCGAAGAAATGGTAAGCCGTTCAGGGACTGTGTCGTGTTGCTTTCCCCCTGACCCCCCACCCCCCCCCTCTTACCCCCCCTTCCCCCCTCTAGAAAGCATTCCAACATGTTCAACTTAATAACCGGAGTCACAGAGCCAGATATAAGCGAGGTACTAAACGATATGTATCCAAATCAAGGTACTATTCGTAAAAAACAAGATGAGGTTGTGCATGCAGGGAGGTGGGCAACATCAGCTACACCCTGCGGTACGCGGCACCTGAGGTGATCAAAGCGAAGCGCAGTGGCAAGACTGAGATGGTTCTGGAGGAGTCTCTGGATGCATGGAGCCTGGGCGTCATGGCCTTTGAGCTCTGCACCGGCGCCCCCCCCTTCCCCCGCGGCACCTCCCCGGAGAAGGTGTGGCTCTGTTTCTCGCTGTTTGCTTGTATTCCTTCTGTGTCGTCGCCCTGTATGTCAGTTTTTCTCCCACTGCGATGACTTGGTCTTTAAAAAAAAATAGATTTTCGAAATCGATCCAGAACTACACCATCGGCAAATTTAGTATGCATTCCTGCAACACGCTAGGCTGCATCGCGCTGCTGATGGAGTTCTACTGCCTTGTAGCTCCAGAAACAACAGGCACGAGCACACCAGCCTCATGCATCACACCTGTGGCCAAGGCATGCAGATAATGGACCAGATCGAGGGGGTGAATGGGGAGATGCTGCCGTGGGAGGGCCATAATCTAACCGCGAAGGTGCGCAGCAAGCTGATGCTGTTCCAGGATGCTTTGCTGCAGCTGCTGCAGCGCGACCCCCTCCTGCGGCCCTCCATGCGCCACTTCTGCCGCACCTGCGCCTCCATCCTCGGCGACCACTCCGCACAAGATGGCGATGATTGATGGCAATCTTGCGCAGAACCCTGAGGGTTCATATGGAAAACTCTCTGACGCCAGAGACTTTTCGCAGCGGGGTTTGGTAGAAGCTTGTTTTCTCTCAGCGGGCTCAAAAATAAAGTGACCAGTCCGCCCAATCTATCCAGGTGGGCGATCCCTCATAGGGTTTGGCGAGGCACCGAGTAAACTTCATTGGCGAGGCACCGGTCAACTTCACCGGTAAACTTCATATCCTGAAGCAAGGACCCATCTGAAGCAGTGAGCTATCTGAAGCACTGACAAGGGTCCTTTAGCAGTGGGGGTGGTGCGGCTGGATAAGGTCAACACTTAGCAAGGAGGAGGCAAGTGCATTTGTCACTGCCAGTGATTGATAGAAGCCGAAAGGCAAGTGAATGGGCAAGGACCATGCAGCCAAACGCAGTGGACAACCCAATGATAGTGCAAAGGTTTACGAAGTGTTGATACTACCGCAGGTGGGGGAGGGGGGGCAGTGTTCGTAGATGCCTTCCCCCTCCCCTGCGGTCCTAGTTTTGTGTCTGTCTCCTTTTACAAACCTGAAAGGTAGTGAATAGGCATGAACTCAAATAGCCAAAAGCAACTAAGACAGTTTCGTTTCTGTCCATAGCAGTGCACTGCAGGCCGTCCAGAATTGTTGTGCTATGTGCCGGGGAGAAAGTGCGCCCAACAAACCTGTACTCTGCGAAGCTCAGAGTACCGAGTTTCCCGTTGAAACTGCGTGCGTCATAGTTGTGTTACTGCCTGCCGATTTCAAGCTGTACGGGTGTCTCACCGGGCGTTGAGGCCGGCGGAACAACCTGTTAGCTCACTGATCCAGTGGTTTCCACTTTATTCTGGTTGTGGTGGTGGTGTTCATGCACCCCTGCAAGGCCCTGCTGGTCCCAGAAGGGCCTGTTTAAACGTGCTGCTCCTAGTCCTATGCGCTTTGTGTGCTTCCGTGCCGCGTCACTATCGATGTAATTTTCACCGTGCACGCGTGCAGACGTGATGGTGCATGTCAACATGCAGAAAGCTGGCTATGGCCTTTGCGCCGCCTCCTGTGCAGAAATGTAGCGCCACCGTCGCGTGCAGTCCCAGCATGCCCCTCCCCCTTTTTGCACGATGCTGCGATGTAGACAGAGCAGCAGTAGCGATATGGTTTCGGTTTACGGTGCATGCAGACTGGTGAATTTGCGGTGTTCTGCGCGAATCCGATTCCTCGGCGTAGTGCTGTAAGTACTGTTGCAGTAAAAACAAAGTACACAGGGTTTCGTGCTATACCCAAGAAAGGGTTTGGCGTCAGCAGTGGCTGCCATGACTGGTGAGTACTTACTGAGGATATGCGGGTTGGCTTGCAATGCATATGTGACAGCAGTGACTTACATGCAAGTCACTACATTCACACATGTGTGAATGTTTCTTTGGGGGTCGGGGTGTGAGGAGCGGGGTTTGGATGCTGTGACTGCAGTGGACTGAGGGGTGCACATGACGCTCATGCATGTGACAGTTGCACACACTGATAATGAATTGTCGCGATCTGCACTGACTGATCCCTGCCCAAGCTTGGCCAAGTTCGCCCACGTGTCTGGAATCTCGGCTGTAGACGCAGTTGTTGAGTGTATTTTCAGACACATTCGTGCTGTTCGTCTTTCGTTGTCAACTGTAGCTCGAAGGGTGGAGGAATATAAGCGATTGTGATGCATCATAATGGTGAACATTACAACTTATGGTAATGAATATACCGAAGCTTCGTATGCATTGTAACAGCCAAATTGTTCATCGTGACTTACGAAGAACGTACAACAAAAGGCTCACTCGAACGTGCTGCTGATGTATACCTTTGGAGAGCTGTTTGCATGGTGATCGGCGTGTGCCCCCGGTTGTGTGGTGTACATGTTGTGTTGTATTGTCGGCAGCGCAGCGGATTACGCGCCTACGGCAAGGCTACGCCTGACTTGGGCCTTGAGTTGCTCTTCTGCATATATATTAACACCTCTGGACGTAGGTGTGTTCGCTGACGCAAGTCACGAGCAGAATTCTTCGACCAAAGTCAAGTGCAAAATCTATCTCGAGATGTAGACGTGCTACGCACTCACTGATGGCGAGCACCCAGCGGCAACAGCATCCTGCCAGCAGCTCATTTAAACACTTGCAGCTTTCATTGAGGCGCAAGCTGCTTGCAGATTGCCGAGCAGTGTGCGGTGTGCCCTGTTGCGGTCGTCGAGCTCGTCACCTGCGTTTGGCTGGTCTAGTGCTCGCAAGGCGCCAAAACACATGAAAGGGAGTCTGATACATGATACAACTGCGCACCTGGTGCTGCTGTGCGCCATATTCGTGGCCGTGCTGGGGGATGATACTTCTGAGTCCAAAGGTACCGGTATGTCCCTGTCCCCTTGTTCAGCCATATGCGCATGCTTATCAACGCCAGGCAATATTTTCTGCCGAAGGATTGTAATAGGAGTGGACAGGGCATTAGTAATGCATCAGACGGCTGGAACCAGTCGTGTGTCCTGGGAAGAAGCTGCATCCAGGGCCTAGGCTGGAACCAAAACGTTACCTATTTCGACACAGTGTTACCCAACAGTGCATTAGAGCTCTTCCTATGGTCAGATAAGCACGCCCAGAAGTATCGATGCAGTGTGGAGCGCTCCCACTATTGATCTGTTACGTGTAGTCCCTGTACCACTTGCTATAGCTCGTGGAAACACCTGGCCAGGCCTGGGTGCACACCTCACAGATATCACTTACTCATGTTTCTTACACACGATCATCGAAGCCCTAAAGCAAGGGCAGAAATGCACAATCAGCACGTCAAGCACCAGACAACCGCTGCACGCCTTGGAGTTGATGCAGTCGCATTTGTGCTGCAAGTTTCCGTTTGTATGCAAGCGAGTGTGCAGGTCTTGTAGAAAACGGAGATATGAATTTCAGCGCCAGAGCATAACGGCATTCATGAACCCAAACATCCAAAAGCAACGTTGAGTTACCTCACACAAATATCCACGCGTGTACCAGATCACTAGAATCACACATCAGCACCATCACGAAAGTCTTTGCTAGCACTCTATCTTGCATTTATAACAATACGTATACATGAAAGTAAATCACGCACATACTCGGTCTTTCCACTTTCCTTAACAGTACCCCTGGTGCTTGCAGCACAATGCGGAGTCTGGAATGAGGGGTCTGACTTGTATGGCTATGACATCATCTATGCCGATGCAGCCACCCATGTACTGTGCCAGCAGAAGTGCTCATCAGAGCCAGGCTGCAACGCAGTGACATATGTTGCAAGTGACAGCAAATGCTATCTCAAGCAGGTGCCTGCAAGCTTGGTGGCGGTGGAGCATGAGGCCTGCACGTCACTGAGGCTGTGTGCCAACCAGACGCTGCCTGGCCCCGACATCAGGCCATCCATCAATGCCCCTGCGCCTGGCTTCCAACCAGAGCCTGGCTTCTGTGGAGAGTGGATGCTGGATCACTCCATTACAGGTGCGCTTCAGGGATCACTTTGCGAATTTTGTTTTCGCATGATTTTTTTGGCCCCCAGGGCCTACCTTTCTCATCCGCGCACTTGCATGAGTTGCACACATGTGGCCTTGGCCTTGCTCGGAGTCCTTTCCTTTTTGTGGGTTTTACTTTTTTACTTTTTACAGTGATACAAATTCCGAACAAACCGGAACGATACTGAAAAGTGAGGAACTCAAATTCGCCGACAGCTATGACACAAGCGATACCACGGCAAGGTTAAGCACAGTGGGAGGCCCCGATTAGTAATAGGTGTCCACAGGTGTTGTTTCCACTGGTGCTGAAGTCACTTCAGAGGAAACCTCGGCACCGGTGAACGAGCACGACTGCCTGAACCACTGCGTAGAGACTCAAGAAAGTTCACACCACACGTCTGAAAATGCATGGTATGCATGCATGCATGCATCTGCTCCCCAGTATGCATGCTTCCGATCACCACACTCCCTGACAACCACAAGCACAGCCTGTGAACCCACACATGCATGCAGAAGATATACGTGATCAGCTTGATATGTTTGTGTCTACAGGTGTGGAAGTCATCGCAACCGAGATCTCGCCACCGGTGAGCGAGCATGACTGCCTGAATCGCTGCGCGGAGAGCCGCCCTTGCAACGTCGCACAGTACGACTACCGCCAGAAGCTCTGTACGCTTCTAGAAGCTTCTCCGGATGCGGTGCCGGTGAGCGTGGTGGACTATAAGTTGCTGCGGCTGTGTGACAGAACAGACCAGCTTGGTGTGTTGCGCCCCAGTTACTGCTACCGGTGTGTGTGTGTGTGTGTGTGTGTGTGTGTGTGTGTGTGTGTGTGTGTGTGTGTGTGTGTGTGTGTGTGTGTG
>JAUMHD010002806.1:0-12615 GCA_032359135.1 Ulvella scutata
CCACGAAGGCAAACACAGCGGCTGCAGAGAACGCCGCACAACATTGCAAGCAAAGACAGGGTCGCCAACAGGGACCGAGTGGAGTGGAAGTATCATCCTGTAAAGCTGTCTGCTTCAAAGCCAGGTTTCGGTGTAGACCTTGAACAGTTTAAATCCATGATAATTAGCCATTGTTGGACTCCAGTAATGTACATGAAATTGTGTTCAAAATAAAAGCTCTGTAGTGCCACGTTAATTCAGCCTTCGCCATCTGTAGTGGTGTTGGGGAGCCCCGCTTACATGTTCGGCTTCCTCATCCACATGCAGCTTGGTCCTACACAGCGAGTGAAGACAAAATTGCTTTCGTGTGTCTTTGTGGGTCCCTTGTAGCCACATACCGGTGTGTGGCTACAAGGGGTACCCCATGTACAAAGGTACCCTTTGTACTCGTGTGGTGGGAACACTTGTTGTGGAAGGCCGTGGTGACCCAGCGAAACCCTTGCTTGCTAAAGCATGTTGAAGAGTCAAGCCTAGTTAGCACGCTTCTATGTGGCATGAATGCGCGCTAAGTTGAGATTTCTCAGGCATCGATCTGAACCGCTGTTTCTACATAGTATACCAAAACGGTGCGGCCTTAAAGCAAAGCACATCACTCTTTCGAAGGCTGTGTTTTCTCTCTCGTTCTGTGTCTGAAGCACAAGATCATCATTGTTGACTAGTTTGAGATGCTCTATTGTGACACACCTTTCGAGCCTTGTGAGCCGCGGCCTTGTCGCTGTAAATGTTCACCCGGTCATCACTACATTTCGCTTGATGCCTTTTGTACTTTGTGATCTGGTTGGCTCTGCTGTGTGTGATACGTTCTACCGCTTGTGTTTGTCACTATTCTAGCTGTGTGTTTAGGCCGCACCGTTTTGATTCCACCGTGCGCGTCCCATGGGCCTTCAGAAAAACACAATCTTACCCAACAATCCATAAAAAATGAACATTCTGTGAAACGATGCTGTGTGGCTTTCCTAAGCACGCATATAACACACATACATCATCAGAATGCTTGTGATGTGCTCAAAGTTCGGTGAAATTGCTTGTCGGTTGCCTACATGAGCAAATACTACACTGGCGGGTGCCAGCGGGCCAGTATGCACACACCTACACAATTCCAGCTACTGGACTGTATGCTATTCACATTATACTATTCTGCTGCATACTTATCCCAGGTCTCTTGGTGTTACTGAACCACAGCAATGTTCCTGTATGAAACATGCCACACACTGAGCTCAGTTTTGAGAACCATCATGATCAGTGTCACGACCACAGGCTTCAGAAAACCCATCTCTTGCGAGTCACTTATACATCTGGAAATGATTTCGACCATATCATCTTGCTGCATTGCGTGTTTGTCTTCGGTGCTGATGAACTGGTTCAATTCGACGTGTAGCAAGGAGTACCTGAACCAACCATCAAGGAGCTGACTCTCTCAGCGGCGAAACGATGAAGAAAACATCCTGAAGCGTCTGACTACTTCGAATACCTCGCTTTCAGTACTCAGGCTTGATACATCTGTTGTCCCTCTGAGCTTCCCTGACTCGAATGACCAACTTGAAGTCTGCCATGGCACCAAGATATACAACTCTGCGCCTGGATTGTCACGCACAAAAGGTTCGAACACAGAATTACAGGTGTATTTCAAGTGCTCCAGGGTGTCACTATGCGTTGTATTCCGTGAGGCAGAATGTGGCTGACGGTGGAACTTGGCACATGTGCCACAACATCCCGCCCTGTGACGAATTATGAACACGTTCAGGGCCAAAGAAGACTTCAAACACATCCTAAAGGTCCAGTATCGATACATAATGCTTGGAGCTTTCATTGGGGCCCGTTTAGGCACTTTTTGCTCCACAGTTCTTCTTTCTCCACCTCCACACAGACAAAAAAAACTTGCCTGGGACGCGTACGGCGGAATCAAAACGGTGCGGCCTTAGTTGTTGCACGGTTCTGTTCCTGAAGCTGGTCCCAGTCTTACGCGCTTTGTGTGCATCCGTGCAGCGCCACCATCGATGTAAATTTCATTACCTTTCCTAGCATGCGATACGTTTATGTTCAGGCTGTTGTGTCCAGTGCACGATTAGCTTCTTTTTTGGGTGCAAAACGCATTCACCTCGAAATACGAGGCAAAAAAACTGTGTAAAAATGAAGATTACAGGACCCAAACTAGAACTATGAACCCTCGCACAACAGAATCTGTGACATACGGTCATATGCTGTGCATGCTGGGCTCAAAAGCAAACGTCTCCCTCCTTGCAAACTCATACCCGGCACCTAAAACATAATTTTGGAAACAATGATCGCGATCAATTGGAAATATCTGCAAACGTAACATTTCCGGTTGTGCAACAATCTAGGATTTTGTATTCTGGGACGATTCACTCAAACCCTGCCACGTAACGCGGTTCACATGGAAGCAGCAATGCACGTTGCGCGAATGTGAACGCACATGCGCCCACAAACATGCATGTACATGTACCGACACACAGGTGATGCACACGACGCACGCGCGCGCGCACACAAGTGCGCGCGTGCGTGACTGCCGCAGCGACTGTCGCTCACTGCGAGTGGCGACAAACCCTGCCTCCATGTGAAGGCGCAGACGCAGCCCATCGGTAGGGTTTCTCGACTTCTCGGAACCTCTCATACTCAACAACAAACCTCAACACCAGGTGTTGATGTACATGCATGCGCTGAAAGCATGCGCAAGGTTGTACATGTACACGACTTCTCCTACTGCAGTATACTCTGCAACTCTGCGCCAACCGATTCTCGTCGCATGTGGCATGCTGACACGTGGCTCGCCTATGCGTGCTGCCACGTACACGTGCAGGTATACGACGGCGACGGCAGTGGGGGGGAGGGGGGTGCGCGGCGCTCCCCCCGGTGTGCGCGGCAGCTGTATGACTCAGCATGCGCTTACTCATTCATGCCCGCACGGGCGCCCCCAACCATATTGTGTGCCATCCAAATACATGACGAATCGGGGTCCAGTTGCTGCGCGCCGCTATTTTCGCGCCAGCGATTTGCATTTGTCGGAGAACGCACGCATGGAGGGGCGGCGGTAGGGGTCGCGGTCGAGTAGTTGCAGCACCGGCTTGTGCAGCACACCTAGGCGCGCGCTCTGCTCCATTGTCAGGTTCGAGCCTTCCCATGGCAGCTGTGCTTCGCCGAGGAGCTGCCCGATGACCTGCATGCATGCTTGAGATGCATGAGACAGTGTACAGTACTGTCTGTGATTTGTGTTTTGTTTGCAGGGCCCGAACAATGTCGACATGAGGTTGTGCAAACTCGGAGGCGTTCCAGAAAACAACCCTTTTCGAACCATGCTCTTTATGTTGACCTAAACACTACGTTGTTACCTAACACTGTCGTGCTTGCAGTATAAGGTAAGGATGCTACTACAAGACGTAGCATCCAGCAAGGTGATATAAAATGAATGCGAATGGAGAGAGAGAGTGCAACCAAATAGAAAGGTATCCATATAAATGCATCCAGATACAAATACATCCAGACATAAATGCTTGGAAAGACGCTCGAGATGGTGTTGTTGTGCCTTGCGAGTAGTGAAGTGGTGGCCACTTTGTGTTAGCTGCTTTTGGCTATTTGGGTTCATGCCTATTCACTACCCCCCTGCCTTGTAAAAGATGAATGCATCCATTATATAATGCATGCAGCACAACAGAACCACCCCTTCGATGTATGTTTCCACAAAGTCACTCAACGCAAAAAAGCAAAAAAAGTCGGACGCACCTCATCCTTTGTGAGCGCAGAAGTACCGAATGCACGCTCGCCTGTGAGGATTTCAAATGCGATCACGCCCAGGCTCCATGCATCAAACGCCGCGTCGGCCACGATGCCTTTGCTGTCGGGCTGCATGGCCGTGCGCACCACCTCCGGTGCCGCGTAGGCGAGCGAGAATCGCAGAGGCTCTGACACGCCCACCCGTGCCACACAGCCGTAGTCGACTATCGCCCATCTCTCTTCTTTCGGGAGCAGCATGATGTTGCCTGGTTTGAGGTCTCTGTGAATGTATCCCGCGTCATGGAGCTCTGCGACGCGCTCTGCGACCAGGCCGAGCACCTGTAGACACACAAATGTTTTGAGTTTTGACATGCATGCATGTGTCAATGATGCATGGTCGCATGACTCCGTACTATGTAGTATGGTGATTAGTGGTTGTAGAAGTCTACCGGGATGGTGATCCAACAATAAACAAGCCGATAGTTTGTAGTTGTACAAGCCTGCGTCATGGAGCTCTGCTACTAGGCTGAGCACCTGTAGCCACACACTGATTTGTTCTGAGCATGCCTCAATCATGCATGGTCGCATGACTATGTAATCCGCACTCTGTAATACTATGATTGATGGTTTTGAAACTCTACACAAGAAGAGAGCTTGCATGTTTACAAACCGGTAAGGCATGATGACTGGTCACATTATAGAGCACTGGGCATTACGTACATCGTATACGGGTGATACAAAAACAGACACTGCAAACACTGCAGCCACTTTCCCATGTGAAGGGGGGACACCGCAAACACAAAGGCGACTCTTGAACAAAAGGAACTGTGAACTTTGTCAGTTCACTCTCAGGGAGTGAACTCAAAAACCCAGGAGTGAACTTTGAAACCCTGGGAGTCAGCTGTCAAACATCGGAACATCGTTCATCATCATCATCACGTAAGCATGGCCATTCAACACCGACACCTATAGGAGCTACATGTCTCAGTGCATTGCGGTGGTCACCGACCTTGACCGCTTACATCAAACAAAGCCGAGCCAGTCTACGTACGATTGCAAACAAGTACAAAGCAATCGCACCTCCACTGTAACCAAGATTTCGGGCTCACAGCGGATCGCCCACTCGTCGAGACTCTCCCCCCGTTCCATGACAATGCATGGGGGCAGGGGGTGGCCACGAGCGTCCACGATTGCGCCGTCCTCGTTCGCGCACATGTCTGCCACCTTGGGTAAGCTTCCGCGCAGCGCGGGGTCTGCGTACAGCAGCCGCTCGACGTTGAAGACGGATGGGATGACGCAGAACTTGATCGCAAACGCTCGGTTGCTGTCGAAGCCTTGAGCAAACTGCACCACGCCTTGCCCTGCACATACATATATGTCATCGAAATTACACAAACCGGAAGGGCTGTGGGCATTGATCACCAGTGTCGCTTAGTTACATAGAATAATTCTCAATATTTGGGGCTTCTGGTTACAAACCGGAAAGGTAGTGAATAGGCATGAACCCAAATAGCAGAAAGCAACTAACACTAAACATCCCCCACTGCACTCGAATGGCACAACTGCACCATCATGAAAGTGTTTTCCAGCACTCTACATGTATGTACATCGACACGTTTTGGCTCATGCCCATTCACTACCTTTCCGGTTTATGAAATACCGACACGTTTTTCGTATAGCGTAGATTTGATTGTTCCTGGATGTAGATCAGATTGTTAGGCCGTGTTTAAGACTTTTGACAAACCAGAAGGGCAGTGAGTAGGCATGAGCCAAAACGTGTCGATATACATATATGTAGAGCATGAATGCGAATGGCTACAATGAAAACTAACACAGTGTTAGGATTGTCTGGAATTTTTTGTACTGCTGGAAGTGGGAAGTTTGATGACATGTGTGGAACCGTGTTTTCAACAATTGACCCTCTTTCTAACAAGTTATCCTCGAGGCCGCAGGAACTTTTCTGCAGCATTGCTCCCTTCCCGATGGAGCCGACCTTGGACCGGTTAGGAAGCGAATCGAGGAGCAAGCCAGCGTCGGAGTCAACATGATGCGCTACACGTCTCAGTGGTCACAGCGGTTTTTGATTGTATCACAGAACAGCGGCACAAGTTGCATCTAAACTGGACACTGGAATGATGCCTTCGCATTTTGGGCGTTTGCATTTTGGGACAGTGGAAAGATGAAGGAGGGGGGGGGGGGGTGTGCGCACCCCCTTGTCGGCGGTCGGATGCTGTGAGTATGTGGTACTTCCCAAGAAAGGTGTACTTGTCTCCTTGTTGGCTGATGTGATCCAGCTGGGAGTTGAGCCAGGCGAGCAAGTCCTCGACTCCTGCTTCCAGTGTGGGAGGGGCAGGGCCTTGAACGGCGCTGTCTGTGGCCTCGCTGCCACCCACTGCGGCAGCAGCGTTGTGGCTTGGGGGCAACGAAGCGTGGGTTTCCCCCCGCGAGATCCTGCTACGCATGCGCTCCATGGTTGCGGGCCCCGCGGCGCCGACGCTCACAACCCCCCGCTGCGACCGCACTGTGAGGGGCTGCTGGTACCCCTTTGAGTTGGCCTCCCCGGCGCCAGCGCCAGGGGAGTGCTGCGCTGACGCAGCCGCGGCTGCGGCCGCGGCAGCGGCAGCCACCGCCCCTTCGGGGCGGCCGCTGCGGCCAGCGGAGGGGCCGCGGCCGTGGTTGACGGGCAGCCCCAGTCCCCCCAGCTTTGCGCCGCCCACCCTCCCACCATCGGGGGTGTGCAGGGGCTGGTACGCGCTCACTCCAAAGTCGACCGACATGCCCACAGTGTCGCCCTGGTCCAGCTTCTGGGACAGGCTTTCTCTGTACGCCGCGGATGCATGTGCGGCGGCGCTCTGCCAGTCGGGCCGCGCGCCGATCGCCGGTGAGCCGACCCCAGCGACGCCGCGGGGGCTGGAGGAGGTAGGCGTGGCGAGGCTCTGGTTGGAGTGTAGGTGGGCGTGCGTTTGCCCCGACAGCCACGACACCTGGCTTCCTTCTCGGCCACTCCCGTGCCTGAGGGGGGGTGTTGAGGGGGGCATGGCTGCACCACACACAGGCGTGTTGGAAATGCACTTGTAGCCACTAGCTACAGTGGCTACCACACCACAGCATACTCACACGCTGTTAGCTGTCACTCCGTGGTGGTGTTGGTGAACCTACTTGCCAGCGTGGGGACACGGTTATCTTTTTAATCACACCCAGGACAAAAGCGCTGTCGTTTTGTTAGGGGTTTTTTCACCACACGGTTGTGCCAAGCAGAATCATGTGAATAATGTGATGGATCTGCACTGCGACGCCACGCGCAAGGACAAAAGGTTCACGCGCGGCCGTATGACACATGTCAGGTGCACACACCCGTAGGTGCATGCAACTCTTTGTAGAGGGCATGGATGCAGATGTGCAGGCTCATTGATAGTGTGCGTGATGCATGCCTTCAGACCGCTAGTAGTCGGTTATCGGCGAGGGCCGCACAAGATCTTTTTGGGTTCATAATACGGCCCTGATGGGTTTTGTAAGGAAGCAAATGAAGGAACTGCGACCAACAGCATACTGCAGGGACAAAGGATGTGGTTCACGAGATGAAGTTTTGTACTTTTCTACTTTTGAATGCAGAACCACATGCATGCACGCAGGGGACAAGGGAATGGAGAAAACTAGGACATGGAGGCGCACCAGATTGGTTCATGTACTGGTTCAACGGCCCGACGCGTTTTCCGCCTGCCGGCGCGCCATGCATGAAGGAGCTCTGGCCGCCCACAAAGTCAGTGAACGCGTTTGTCGCGATTTGCACACTGTGGTATTCGGAGGGTTTTATGGTGGACTCGCTCTGGAAGGGTTCGACGGCGCCGGTCGTCCCAAAACCTTTTTGGCGCGAGCGCGCCGCGGACATTGAGGCCATGCTGCCGGTACTTTCGAACGGCGTCACCCAATTTGTAACGGGCAGGCCTTGCCGGTTGGTGGCGGAGTTGGTGGACTGGCCGTAGCTTGAATACATCTACACGTAAATATGTATACGTAATAAAAGCCAACAAGAAAACGTCCAGTTTTGGGTGCCATTCGAATGATTTGGGTGCTTCGTAAAATTATGTTGCACAATCGGGTTCTTGCCGACTCAGGTTCTTGACATTTCATAGCTTTCCAGGATTGTAAAACACTCAGGCATATTAGGCATATTTCCTACCTTGCGCTGTAAGCGTTCCGGGGGAACAATAAAGTAATCAATCGACGGTCTATTCTGAACAATTCATTTGTTAAATCACATCAATACTAATTTCGTTGGGTCGAAATCCATTCTAGATTTGTTTGTTCGAAACCGATATTTTTTCTAATTTCAAGGCGATTTCAAGGAAGTAAACCGAAAAAATCTGGCCAAAACACTTTATAAAACTATTCGTCCGAATAAACATTCAACGAAATGCGCTTTACTTCATATCCGTATATTTAACGCCTTGCAAGGCAAACAAATCATGAGTTTAATGTCAGTAAAACACACAGTGTTGACAAACGTTTCCAGATAACATGTTCACACTCACCGTGTTTTTGTGCAGCCAGGGCTGCCCGACGTCATCGCTGGAGCGATGAGGCCGCTTGTTGCGGATGATGATGCCGATCACGCTGAAGATGGTCGCAAACAGCACAGCGCACGCAGCAGCCACTGCGATGATGGCGCCTGTCGAAAGGCCGCTGTCGCCGCCGGCGTCGCCGGTTTGCTCAACGCCTGTGACGCCAATGTTGAGCTCCAGCGCGCGTTGCCGCGCCTCGGGCTCCTCTGCCTGCATTCCGGTCATTTGTTTCGAATTGGGTTATGAATTCGGCGCTTTCTGCGGAGTATTCAGCATGCCCGAAACGGTAGAGACGTTCTGAGCATGGAATCCCTTCCACTGGTTTCATGTGGCAGAGCATGTCATTCTCTGCACACTGCACATCACATCTGCACTCACACATTCAGGGGCAGTATCTGTGCCTTAGGGAATGAGCGCAGAGCCCACACACATTTCAGTCGTTCCGGTCGAGGAGATTTATATTACGTATCTACTATTTGGCATGTATTATTTGTCCAGTGATGCGCCATGAGGAATATTGCAGTGCCTGGTATCTTATGGCATGGTGGTGCAAGCCGAAACTGGGAACATGAAATGGGAAAGAACCCGAAAAGCTAGGAAATGGAAAGAAGTCACCACCAGCCTTGGGATCGTAAAACATGACTGTTACGGACGTGCTGACCAGGAAGATGAGACGTTGTCTATTTCTGTGTTTATGTAATGTTACAAACATCATCCGACACATTCGACATATAGCTAAATGTCGGATAAACCAGCACGGTTTTCGCCAGTTTTATTGTCGAAACTTGTCGAATTATACACTGAAATCAACACATTCCCTTCGGTCGTTCAATGTGGAGAGGTGTGGAGTGCTGTACAGCAGAAGTGCTGTTCTGCGGGGATGATGTCTTGAGGGGATGTCGCCTGCGGAGGGGGTGATGATAGTTGGTTTAGATCTGTGGGGATGACGTCTTGAGCTGTGCAAGTCCACGGTCAAGGGGCGCTCAACGAGAACCAATCAGTTACCGTGTCATAGGGAAAAGAAACTCCATTCTTCTTCCTGACTTCTTAAACCAAAAATCGCCGAAATCAGGAACCACCAAAACCAGGAACCACCAAAAAACGGAACCACCAAAACCAGGAACCACCAAAACCAGGAACCACCAAAACCAAGAATCACCAAAACTAAGAACCACCAAACCTAGGAACCACCAAAACTAGGAACCATCAAAACCAGGAACGACCAAAAACAGGTATCACCAGCTATCACAAAAGTAGCACCACTTCAGTAGAATGACACAACAGCAACCGCTCACAACGCTGTGCTATCGCGACACATGTTATCATGAACCCAGTTTTCTTGCAGAATGCCATGAACATGTTATATCAAATAACTTGTTCGGACATTCGGTTTCGTAGGTCGCGCACCTTTGAGACGATCTTGAACCAAGAGTCGTCAGTGTCGAGCAGCAGCCTCTGTGCTTCTTCAGGAATTGTCTCCAGGGGCGAAACTGGAATCGTGTCGGTGGGAGACACCTGTATACACACTTGCGATCGGGCCTGATCAACGTCAACAGAATGGCAAGAGATGATCAGAAAGGACAGATGAAAGCTCAGAGATGCTCAGACACATGTGGAAGGGAAGGTCAGTACGGTGGAGACTAAAAGTTACAAACCGGAGGGGTAGTGAATATGCATGAACTAAAAACGGCCAAATCAAGTACAGTGGCGACAAATACAAAAAAAACACCTGAGTTTGTGTCTGTTGTGAAAGAAACAATGTACCTCTCTTCGCCCATGCGTGTGGCCCCGACATTCCACCTCGACTACCAGATCCCAGGGTTGCTTTTAGGGTTTGGAGTAGACATTTCGGTGGAATAGTCTGTTTCGGGGGTGGAACATAGAACAATTCGCTATTTTCCAATTCCGTCAATGTCTGATCAAAACAATTCATCATTTCAGCCCAGGCCGAAACGTTCCAGTACAATATCCGAATAAAAGGCATCCACAAAAATGTGCCCGGCACAGGTCACAAATGGCGTCACATGGACCGAAACATTACAGCAAAAAAACAAAATTGCAACACAAATATTGAATACAAATCAGAACTCGCATTCAAGACAGGTGTGGTGAGGTATACACACCTTCCATTCAGGGTCAGCGAGGCCTTCAGTCAACGCAACGCGCAGCGAGGTATCGTCGCTGAAGAAAACGGGCTCTTCAAGGTTCGGTTGGCCGCCCAATCGGACAGTTTCGGGCGACTCGGCATGATCCGGCCATTCGACAAACTGCAGCGCAATAGTGGCAGGCAGTACGTCCCCAAAGATGACTGGAGAGCTCATGGAGGGGCGGTTGCGGAACAACTGGCACTCTTGCATGTTGAGAACGCCGCGTGCGACCACTGCTGGACGGTCTCCGCCAAAATCGGATATCAACGAGCCTGCAGCATGCATGGGGGACTGCTTGGTTACTGTTTCTTTTGCTGTGTCATTGGCAGCACCATCAACGTGGAGGAAGGGGAGTTGGGGTTTGTGCAGCATGCATTAGTGAGCACAGAGTTGCATGCATGTATGACCGGCAGAGACACATGTAAAATCTGACTGGTGATCTGTGAAGGTAGGTGGACAAGAAAGCATAAGCTGACCTCTGGGAACGTAAGGTAATGGGAGAAAGAACCCAAACCAGAAGCAGTTGCGGTGAGAGTTGCCTGGAAGGAGTAATAAGAACGTTCCAGAACATTGCCGCAGGAACAAATCGAGAGAGAAACGTTCCAAAAAAAAGCAAGGAGAGAAAAAACTAGAGATCATGTCACTCACAGGCGCCTCGATGAAGTGCTGATGACAAGCGGCGCAACACAACAGTGTCACAGGCGGTGGCAGGAGCGCACGACGCAGCAGCAAGGATGCTGAGTCAGACTCCACCCTGACAGCGTGAGACGCGCCGCTGTCGCCTTGGAAGCTGACGTCTGTCGTCCAAACCCTAGCTGACTCACCCGACACAGTCAGCATCGTCGGCAACTGCAAACGCGGAGGAAACCACTGAGGTACAGTGTAGAAGTGGGGTTAGGGGCGCCCATGCGTGCGACGGCAGATGCAATTCACAATTCTGAAGTCACAGAATTCACAGTGTGAACACTTCAGAGGCGCTTCAGAGGACTGGGAGGGTGCAGCGGAAGTGTTGGGGCAGAGCGTGATGTCTCAGGAAGAAGTGGCAGAGGTATTAGAAGCACTAACATCCATGGCAGCAGCAATACCCGGAACATTAGCATACGCAAAAGGTGACACCAGTAGCCACAGCAATGGCAGTATCAATACAGAAGGCAACCGCAATATCAGGAGCAGTAGCAGTAAGAATAGCAGCAGCAATGGCCACAGCAATATGGTATACCAGTGGAAGCAGCAACAGAAGACGCAACACAAACAGAAATACAGAAGGCGATAGCAACACAAACAGCAATACAGAAGGGTGCAGCAACACAAACAGCAATAGCGGAAGCAGCAGCAGTACCAGAGGAAGCAGCAGAAATACCAATAGCAAAGGCAGCAGCAGTATCAAGAGCGAAGCTTGAGAAAAAAACACAGCAGAAATAGCGGAAACAGCAGAAATAGCAGACATAGCTTTGTTCCACTGGTGTTGTAGATTGTGGTCTGTGGTTGCGAATCAGTAGGCAGTATCTGAGTTGTGCCCTGGCTCGTGGTCGTGGCATCGTGTTTCGTCACTATTATCGCAGTTTGGCTAAGAGTGCTGGGAAAGACTTTCGTGATGGTGCTGTTGTGCGATTTAAGTGAAGTGAATGTTCTGTGTTAGTTGCTTTTGGCTATTTGGGTTCATGCCTATTCAATACCTTTCCGGTTTGTAAAAACATGCAGACATAGCAGAAATAGCGGAAACAGCAGCAGTAGTAGCAATGGCGGAGCGTGCCTGGTCTTGGCTGGTCCGGGCGACACGCATGAGGAGGTTATCGAGCCAGAGGCCCTGCTCGCTCTCCAACACCTGGAAGACGTCCACGTTGGCAAAGATGGCACACTGGCCCTCCAGCCTCTCCTCAAGCTCCACTCCTGTCAGTGCCACAGACACCTCTGGGTTGCTGCAGTTGCCCTGCAGGAGCGAGCAGCGCGTGCACAGTGTTTGGTGGTACACTCTTCTGGGGGTCATAGGCACCGTGAAATTGAACGGAATTGAAAGGTACTGAAAGGTACTGAAAGGAAATGAAAGGAAATGAAAGGAATTGAAAGGAATTGAAAGGAATTGAAAGGAATTGAAAGGAATTGAAAGGAATTGAAAGGAATTGAAAGGAATTGAAAGG
>JAUMHD010002817.1:0-15790 GCA_032359135.1 Ulvella scutata
AAGTGGTGGATGTTTTGTGTTAGTTGATTTTGGCTATTTGGGTTCATGCCTATTTACTACCTTTCAGGTTTGTAAGGTTACTATAGACCAACATTTCTTTGAACCTATAGAAACGAAAATACTAATAACGAGTTCGTTCTAGCACTACACGAGCGCTTATAAGGCGATTGCGAGGAGCAGAGTGACAGTGCAGCGTCAGTGATGGTGAAGGTACAAAACAGTCATCGAAAGAGTGACTTGCTAGGCTTATATACAGGCCTGTGCCAATATACAACTGTGCATTTGACACATAGTATTTTTCATACACCTAACACATGAAAGTTTGTAGGGGATGTAGTGCCCATCAGAGAGTGTAAAAATCCCCATCAAAAGGAAGATACACGAAAGTATACGTTTTCTCAACTGCCCTCCGTATAATCTCACATGCCTCCGTGTATTGGGCCAGGTCTACTTATACAGCATACCGCAGTTCAGGTGACTGACTGCAATCTCATCTATGCATGCATCGCCTGTAGTATCGCACGAACTAGGGCTTGACACTTCCACATGCATCTTCTGTATCAATTCACACGTACATCAGTCAGACTGCAGACAAAGCTTGCAGCAGCTGCTTGCCCGTGGCTTGAAAGTGCTCTGATTCAGCAATTTCCGGATTCACTGGGATGTGGCCGCTAACACAGGAGTGTGCATCTCCAGAGGGAACCTCCTGCACACCACGCTTGCTGCTTGCTTAATCGTTGTCGCCCAACCTTCGTTGTTCAACAGTTTTGTAAACATCATCGCGTCTTGTACAACAAATACGACACGAGGGCGTCATCTAGATGCTCGTTGACGAACTAAAGCACATCAACCGAGGTCTATAGCAAGCCAACTCTGGAGGAAGCAGAGGAGGGGCGGAGCGGAGAGGCACCGCCTCTGTTATGAAAGAGACCCCCTCTCTGGGATTGCCCACATATAGGCCCCTGCTGGTGTTATGGGCCATGCAAGCTGCTCGCACCCCTCCCCCCCACAACCCCTCGAAGGAATACTTCCTGTGGTGCGCGCATCATCAGCACAAGCCATCGGGCCAGTGATCACCAGTGTCACTTGATTTGTCAGGTCGTGCACCTAAGAAGGAGTCCCAAGTATTCAGAATTGTTCTATGTAACCAAGCTGCACTGGTGATCAATGCCTCGTGCAACGCCACACCTTAAGTGATGAGCAGTACCCAAGGTGTGAAAAAAGGACGTGATCGTCAGTGAGCAGCAGCAGCTCAGCCACAGCAACCTTGTCGCCACGACTCCATTGGCTGCCCTCCAAGCCTTGAACAAGAGTCCGCTTGAGTTTGCCGCGCCCTGCGACTAAGTTTGCAGGCAGCTTGACGGGATGAGTGCTTGCAGGTGCACCCTTGAGGGATGCCATGAAGTGGCCTAGGTGAACGTATGCTGGTTGAGGGCTGCAATTCATGGCCTTGGATAGCCAGAGGAACGCCAGGTCTTGCAGCGTCCCCAGACAGCGAACCGGAGCTTCCTGCAAAGATGCGTATGCTTTGCACTTGCCAATGGACTTGGTATTGATGGGGAAACTGGCACAGGTAGCATCTCAAGTTCCAGGGCTGAGCAGGGGGGGCCTGTGGCACTACTTCCTGGTCGATGTAATTACTATAGTGGTGGTGCCTGCTGGGCAGAGGCATAACGTAGTAGTATATATACTATGCTACGCTGCGCTTTGGGACCGGGCCGGGCAGGGCTCAGTGTTTGCATGTGAGAGGAAGGAAGTGGTGGCACGCCAGGACCTCCAGAAAGGGGTGGGGCAGGGAAGGGCAGCGTCGAGGCATACACGACCCCACCAGAAGTGCAAGCACAAAGGCACAGAGAGCGAGTAACATGTTGCAGTTAAGAACACAGTCACCACCAGTAGCTGCATTGCCAACATCAGCAGCAAAGTGAACAGGAAGCAAAGTGAACAGGAAGTGCCCCACAATGACAGAGTGCACCACAGGCATCCTCAGAAC
The DNA here is from genome assembly GCA_032359135.1 of Ulvella scutata. Taxonomy (NCBI): domain Eukaryota; kingdom Viridiplantae; phylum Chlorophyta; class Ulvophyceae; order Ulvales; family Ulvellaceae; genus Ulvella; species Ulvella scutata. The sequence continues at coordinate 1,994 of JAUMHD010002817.1, forward strand.
ATCGCCGCCGAACTGTAGACTGATTGATGATCCAGGGGGCGCAAGTGGCACAGCTAGAGACAGGGCCAAAGGGCTCAGAAAGAGGCGGCAGGTTCAGGCATATGACAGGCATACCAGGGCTACCACCCGCTTCATTGTTATTGTAAATTGAGTGCACAAATTGGGCCGAACTGGGCAGAATAAATGTACGTTCGGCGTGGCCTGCTGCCTCAATAACCTTATCATCGCTGTTGATTGCGAGTGGACCACATCAATAACATCAGTACCTCATAATGCAACGAGCTGTGAAGTGTAATCGTACATTTCGTGATAGCAGCCTTTTATTGACCTCGGCATGGCCTTTCTGAGAACTGTCGGTCCTGGGCGGCTGCATGGGCATTGCAAGGGTTTCCACATCGTGCTTGACACTATTACCAGCCTGCATGAGTCCCTCTGCCGAGCCATGAAGGCTGGTACAGGTACAGGTTCAGCATTCAGGTTTGACTGTACAGGCTGTACAGTCAAAGGCTGCGACGTTGTTGCATTTGAGAGTCTTCGGTGGGCAAGCCATCCCCGAATAATCCTTTTTTTCTTGAATACATATATCACACTACCTGAGACATTTAATAGAGGAACACAAATCCTGTGAAGAGAATGCAGCAGGACTAGGAATTCTGTCTTCCGGGCCGCCCACATCCCCTGAGGTCTGCTAGCAGACCAGCGTATTTTGACATAACTCTTAGTTGTGTTGTGTTTGCGCATGTCGTCGAATTGGTGCTCACAAGGTATCATTGAAATTTTGTGTCTCCGGGGTTCAGAAAATATGCAATTCATATGTGCCCAAATCATTTGATGCATAGTTTATTCATGTGAAAAAAAATAGTGCACGGATTGCTTGGTGTCGCAGAAAGACCTGAACATGTCCAAATTCAGTTGCGCAAAGCAATTCAACCCAACAGGAAACGACGTGTATGTGAAGTGACAACATCTCGCACTTGCAATGACAACAGTGCTCACCTGCACGCACTGTCCTGATTGTGAGGAGTTCCTTCACTATCATCCGCATAGCATATGTCAGGGATGAATCGTACATGCGCTGAGCGAGGTTCAGCAGGGCAGCAGGTGCTAGCTTTCACCTGGATGCCATCTGCTTTCTCATGTGAAGTGCCCCTGAGCTGGATCCAGCCATGAGCAGCATCTGCAGCTAGGTTCCTACTGCTCGCAGACGTTACAACAGTCACCTTGTGGCCGTGTTCCTTCAGCCCTGACAGCAGTGGGAGGATGTTAGGGTCCTCTGATACGATCAGGAAGTGGCTGTGAGGGTTTCTTGCTGCACACATCAAGGCATCCACCACGAGCCTCGCTCCAGTGAATGCCTTGCTGCCTTCGTTGGTGCCAAGATCGTGGCAGAGAACCGCATCTGCATGCAAGTTGTGCATCAACTGGGCTGCGAGTACAACATGTCTCGTCGGTACATGTATGATTCAATGGCTGAGCATTGTTCAGTACACGGAAGACGGGCAGGCAGCTACAAAAGAGAAGGGGACGAAATGAAATCTAATGCATCAAGGTTGCGAGGCATAGCAAGTCACACCTGCAGGAAGTTCAGTTGCTGCCTTGCCATTCAGAAGCCTGTCCACAGAACCCTGCGAGCCGACCACTCGGCATGCTGCCACCTGCAACCCGGTAAAAAGCTCTTCTATACCTGTCACAGTTCTGAAATGAAAGCAACAGTTTGTGGCTACAGAAGGAAGGCCTGAATGCTGTGGGAACTCAGATTTGGACACCTGCATGACCCCGAGGCTGTGAAGTATAAACTCATAAGTTCCTTGGGTAAATGGGATGCTGTCGCGATCCCAGAATATCCGTACACACGAGTTTGCATCGATTGGTACGCGCTCTTGGGCGTGTGAGCGGCTTGCAGGGTACGCCCTGCAAATGAAGCACTCGTCGGAAACAGGCTTCAAAAGACAATTCCTCGCGGAGTATGGTCGCATCAAAAGATAGGTAGCATACGCATTTGCTGCTGTTTCGATTTTTCTGTTAACGGCAGAATGACTCGATGTTGGGCTCACTGGGGTCGCGGCGCTCAGCTTTCGCCCCATCATATATTGCATCCAACAGCAGAAGCTTGCTAGCACCAAAGCGTTAGCAAACACGATTTCAATCAAACCCATGTTAGCATGAGCCTTTCAGCACTGCATTGGTGAATTTACGAAGTGTAGCCAATAGTCTGGTGTGCCAGGTCTGTTGTGTCCAGAGGCATCGTACCATCTGCAGGGGACTGGTTCCACAACCCAGTGTTACAAGTTTGAGAGGGGTGTGGATGACATTTTTGCGTGTTGCCTCCGTGCTTGGAGAAGATCTGCAATCGTCTCCAAACCTACATGAAGGTTTGGAGATGTCTACGTAGGTTTGGAGACATATCCCCAGATCCCGGCAGGCTGAAACCAAGGGTGGAACAGCACTCTCCAATCTGAGGCTCCTCTAACCCTTGTCACAGACGCAGGACAGTACGAGAACAACAAAATTCAGCCTGTGATCATGTCAACTCCAACTTGCGCAGGCCTGCAGCTGGCCCTGGATGACAGCGTAAATACTGGCTGTGCAGGAGGCCAATCGTTGCTCTCGGGTAGGGGGTGCTGAGGCCCAAGCGCTTCCTGGGTACGGCATCGTTCCCGACAAGGTGCTTCCCGGTAAGCCTCTTACATGAAGCATGCACAGAAATAATGGCACCAAAGAACTGGGCAATAAAGAACAGTGACCAATTGTGTAGAAATGTTGATCGGAACTCCGGCCTTCTTCGCAGCAGCTCGGCATACAGTGTGCAGATGTTCTCAGAGGAGCTGGTGTGCGGATGTAGGCAACGTCAACTCATGCTTGGCTTGATAGAAGCGCAGTGGGGCCACAGCATGCTCTGATGACACTATCACCTGCATCACCGACACATATCTGTACTCAGGAGTTGATTATTCTCTACCTATCATGAACGAGGGCTGTAATCTAGTGTTCACTTGAAGTTCCTTCCAGCTGGTTCAAGTTCCAGTGAGACCAGGCACCTGCCAGACCACCAATTGGTTGCAACACGAATAATTACTTACAAACTCGGGAGACTCGTCAACGTTGCACCATGTTCTTGAAGGAGTTTCAGAATAACGCTTTGCGTGTGCAGCCATGGTTTGTACCCACAGGTGCCATCACGCTAACAACACTTCGAGAGGGACAGAAAGAGAGCGGCTGTTGGAAGCACCTGCCCATGGTACCCAGGCGGAATATCCACACTCATAACCTGTCCCTGGGCATTTCCTGGAACACGGGCCATCTTCTTAGCCCCTGGGCCCAACACACGTCCGTCATCTAGCACCACTGTGATATGGTCTGTGAGATTAGATGGTGCCAGATGGGGAAAATGCACGCCAATCAGAGCTTGACCAGGCTCGTTGCGTAGTGCTGAGGATGAGAACTCCATGTTCAAGGCATACAACGCCGCTTCCAGAATTTCGGAAGTTGATCCAGAGGGCTGTGAAGGAGTTGGTTTGTTCGTACAAAGGTTGGAGCTCAGCATGCGTCCATGAGGTGTTGAAGAGTTGGGTGCATTGCCAAGTACTGAGAGCTCAACCACAGTCGGAATGGCAGCTGTTAGAACTGCATCGTAGACCTGAGGGGGCATCGCACACGGGTCGTTACACTTCTATTTGGGGTGCACACTTCCTTTCAGCATGAGCCGATGGCAGGGCGTTAAGAGAAACCAAATTCAACCTCAAGTTCCATGCAGGCCAATCGGGGTACTCACGCCTGCCTAGTATTGCTCAGGTATGGCTAGAAATAACTGTATGGTGACTGTGAACTGCTAGCAATGATCTGCTTCAAATGTGTAGTGGGTGCTTTTAGACACCCGCTCTTGGCTTTGACAGAATTGGTAGCAAATACAAGCTCTGGCACTAGAAATACATATTTTTACTTTTAGACCGGTGGCATGTTCTCCTGCCTCCACGAATTTGATTTGAAAAGCCTCATCATAACAGCGACAAGATTTGACTCCACTTGTTTGTGGTGATTTCTGCACATGTTGCGTCTAGCGATGTGGGTTCTTGCCCTCTAATTGTTTTTTCAGCTTGTGAAGGACTGTTCACTCCTTTGGCAGGCCAAACATGGTACTGTTTGAATGGATTATGACATGGAGGCGAGCATACTCACACCTGCTGTGCAGTGGCTGATGGATTGTCCTGCAAGTACAGTGCCATGACTCCAGCTGCTAGAGCAGGTGCAATGACTGGGCTCGTGACTGCTACAAAGTCAGCTGTGGCTGGTGACCGAGACGGCGCAAGTATGCTTTTGCCTGGCGCGTACACATCCACACAAGGCCCATTTCGTGCACTGAAGGTCACACCCCCAACATTCCCTGCACAGCGACGTCACTATCCAAAGCAAGCACAACTCTGTTGTACCAGTGCTGTGTAGAATCATGGTCCCCCTTTTGAGGCATAGATCTGTTTTCCAAACACATTTGCCATGACCCTGTGTTGCTGGTGCTGTGCAGGTCACTTGAGAGACACAGGACTCAGCTCCTGGGGAGTCCTGTGGTGATAAGGAATAATTCTCGAAAGAAAAGTAGGGAGTCTTGCAAGTTTCGGCCAAGAACCTGTCACTCCCGCGTTGCCCCCACACGCTCAAGCTACCCGATTGTTTACACTCGGTGTGGCAGATTCTCAATGTGATAACAGTGGAACGAAGATGATCACAACAGCATACCACAGTGGCCACTCGTCTTTATAGTTTCAGAATTCCTACCCACATGAAGCAGAGTCCGAACAGAGCCTCAGTGCTTGAAGTTGAGAGAACATGACACCTGAGGCGAGCTTGTCTGCTTTGGTTGCAGTTGAAACAGTCAGTGTCCTGGCGCTGTTTGCAACAGCAATGTGGCAGGCGTCCATCATCACAGGCCCGTTGTGTGTGACCTCAGTGAAGCCAGCTGGCACTACCACTGGCAGGCCTGCAGCTGTGAGGTTACGGACTGCTGCTTCTTTTTCGGGATCAAACAATCTTCTCTCGTTTGCAAACGTCAGCCAAAGCACTACTGCAGGTTTCAAATAATTTCTCTGCACGAAACCGGTGATATTTATCGGCAGCATGCTGCTATGAATTCTCAGATCAAGACCTGTTCAGGTGGACCGCGACAGGTAGCGAAATGATACAGGCTAGATGAGCGTGCCTGTATCCAGGAGAGACCATTTAGGACGTCTTGCTTGGGCGCTGTGAAGTCAGGCGACTCATCTCTGAACACTTTCACAGAATGGATGGTGGATTGCTTTGCAACTCCTGACAGCAGGCCAGCGGCTGCTGCAGCTGCTGCAGTTCCTTCTCCCCTGATGTCAATGTCTGCTGGAGACCCCTTATGTACTGTGTAGGCTGCCACAACTCGTGAAGTGCCATCCTGTGAGTTGAAGTCTTCATGGAACTTGTGAACTCCACCAGAAACCACATAGATGTTGACTCCAGACCCATTACTCTACAACTGAAGCCTTCAATGACTCTGGGGTGTAGAATGTGTTGTACAGTGGCCACCAGGACAGCTAGGCGGTGCACCTGGGTGCGGAACTGGCCATCCAAGGGCAAAGCTCGCTGATCAATGCGATCAAGATGCCAAGGATCTTGAAACTGAGGGTCTGTGGTGTCTTGGATCGATGCCGCAAATAGTTTAGAGCTGGCCTGGTCCACTCCACGAAAGGCTGTGCCAACCTCACTGCCTGTCTCTACAGCATCAGCCAACTGAGAGCTGGCAATCACAGTACAAACAAACAGCACGCATGTTTTCATTGTCATATCTACGCATGGAGCTACTGGCTGTCTGTTGAAAACTGAACAGATGACCCGACGTGTTCTGCGAAGCTATCAATCTTGATTTGCGTGTAGACCAACTCCAAATCATGGTGCAACACCGCGATGCACCATATAGTCAACTCAACTGCGTACGTGCGCCGTGGGTGAGTTGATGCAATTCAGCTGACGAGGCGATATTGCCGAATTGAGGTTTTTGGGAGCCTGATTAGGCCCAACCATTGGGCGCGAAAATGAACGTATATTGCACATATACACCAAATGAACATGCGGTTTTAAGCTAGGCAAGGCTGTTTTCAGTGAAGGTCAGACGTATTCCAGCGCTAGAGCGCACAGGGACAGGTTGAAGTCAGTCAAGTCACGCTGGGCGCCACAATGATGCAGTCGCTACGGAGAATGTCCCAGAATGCCACTGGTCTTGCAACCTTGGGATGTGCGTGCACGTTCGCGGGTGCTGCAGCTGCAGTGGTGCGGTGTTCGCTTCCTCGCCACAGATTCTAATCACACCTTCTCTGCATGTAACATAACCCAAGGGATGTCTCAATAATCACCCTGTATAGTTCGTTTCTAAGTATAGAACAATGAATTAATGTGTTGAATGCAGACTCTGCAGATGCCCGCGCCTCGCCCAATACAATCTCCTTGCTGGGCAGGATTCCTATCACACCATCAGATTTCATCGCGTTTCCACATTTGTATCTGATTCAAGCATGTTTCTCAGTTCGTTTGCATGCAATAGAGGTGAATATGTAGCACAGTTTGTCACCCTCACCCACATCAGCTCCGGTTCAGTGTAGTATACGTTTACAGCTTACCCCTACACATCAGGGCAACATGTTTCAGGCAGCTGAGAAGACGGCACCACCTGGCCTCAATCCAGCAGGGTGGGAGGAGGTTACAGTAATAAAGAAGGAGAAAGTGAATCATGACACCATCCTCGTGAGACTAGGTTTCAAGGATAGTAGCGCGGTTTCGGGACTGACAACAGCGTCGTGCCTGCTGCTCAAGGCCCCGATAGGTTCCACTAAAGAAGATGGAACCAAGAAGGATGTAATTCGGCCATACACTCCTACCTCAGATCCGGACACACGGTACGAGTTTATACATCGCTAGCATAACCTTGCCGTGCTGCTGTATCACCTAGCTGCTGTCTGAGAAAGGGACGGTGTAGCACAAGTTCACTGTCAGAAGCCGAAAAGGCAGTTCATGGTCAAGACCCCAAACAGAAAAGGGCAGCAAGCACGAAAAACTGCCAGTATCCTGGTCTATAGCTGCCCATATACATGCTATCTACCTTGGTTAATTGCTCCTTTCTCTGTTCCTGAACTCTTTTCTCCGTGCAATTGACGTACTATCCCACTAGCAGGGCAAGTGCATGCTTCTGGCTGTTCGGACCAGTCTGGCTGTTCGGAATCTTGCCCATTTGCGACTTGCTGGCTTGTCCCGGGGCATACTAGCTGGGTACGTGCCAGAGTGCAACCAAAACGGTTGCACTTGGAACATGTGTCAGATCAATGGAAAGTGAACTGGCAACTGCACAGCAGGTTGAGGTCATGCTGCAGGGGCTACTTCGATTTAGTTGTGAAGGTGTACGATCAAGGGAATATGAGTAAGCATCTTGGAGAGATAGAGAAGGGGTCATCTGTGCTGTGCAAAGGACCTATCAAGAAGCTTCCTTATGAGGCCAACATGAAGAAGAAGATTGGCATGATTGCAGGTGCGTGCCGTTCTGCCTGCATGATATTGGGGCCTCTTCAAGCTGCCTGTGCATGCCTACACCTATCCATGGATCCATGTGTGCTGCGATAGGGCCACTGCTGCAGCACCGCTGAAGGGTTTCCCCAGCTCTTCAGAATTGCCATAAGCCATGGTACAGCCAGTGGCATTGTATGATACCACTTGATGTGCAGTGAGCTCTAGCGTTTCACATATCAGCTTCTTTTGTTCTTTCACGTTGTAGCACATATGTGGATGATGGCTGAAAGTACATACGCACAATGTCAACAGGCAAAGCAACTATGTAAATGGTCCAAGAACGGTCACTTGTTCTCCCTTACAAACCAGGAAGGCGTTCAATGGGCAAGAACCGAAAACATCCAGAAACTGCAAGCACAAAGAGCCACCATTGAGCTCGAATGGCACAACAGCACCAACTCGAAAGTCTTTCCCAGCACTGTTGGCCAGCATTTGGTGCAAGCATGTGAATTGTACGTTCATGAGGCCAAGACAGTGTGTGTGTGTGTGTGTGTGTGCAGGAGGTTCGGGCATCACTCCAATGCTGCAGATCATTGACGCGGTTGTGAAGGATGAGAAGGACACAACAGAGGTATGCTCGCCAGCTGCCATATGCAAACTTCTATAGGTAACCCTGATAATCTGAGCAGTCACACGCTCATAAGTGAGCCTGGCGCATCTCTGCAAGTGCTGTGCTGTAATTGTTGCAATTGTTGACCTGTAATGCACTGCGTAATTGTTGTAATTGTGAACCCGTAATACACTGCAGTCGCTGCTCAGCCTCAAGAGATCACAGCTGCAGATGTGCAGCTTCAAACAATACTGAACAATTTGCGAGCCAGAAAGGCATTTAATGGGCAAAATTTCGAAAAGCTACAACCTATATGCGTCGTTGTGTGAGACAACATTGAAGAACACGGCATGGGACAATGTGTTATCATTGCATGTTCAGCTTGTACGTTTCTGAGTGTCAGTATAGCTTGAAGTCCCTAGTGCAGCTACACTGGAGCGCTGCAAGAAGAACTTGCTGCGTTCTGAGTGTCTTGAACCCTTATCCAGCCAAACTTTCTGGTTCAGTGAATTCATAACTCAGAGACATGTCCGCTTACACAAGCCTTTTGTCAATGTTTACAAGGGCAGAATATTGTGGAACGCCTCGACTTCTCACTTTGAGTTACCATATTGGCGTTATTGCTTGGAGAGGTGCCCGTTTTGGGTGCGCACTCCATCCAAATCGCAGGAAGACAACCCACGTTCCGATATTCGGGGATTCTGAATGAATTTCTCATACTAGCAGAATGCATGCACCCCTTCACAACGACCCTTTACCAATTTCTAGTACAACACATAGACCTCTCAAGAATTATTGCCTCCTATATACTTGGCTTCCAGACATCTTCAACTTTGGCGTGCCCCTAGATGTATCACCACTACGGCATCTGCAGGTGTTCCTTCTGTACGCTAACAAGACTCCAGCTGACATTCTGCTGAAGGATAAGCTTGATACCTTGGACAAATCCCACAGCAACATCCATGTGCACTATGTCGTTGAAAAGAAGGGCATTTGGGACACATTGGCGCCCTTCAGCACCGGTTATGTCACAGCAGAGGTACTTGAAAAGCACTGCCCACCACCAAGCGGGGGAGAGGAGCATCTGGTGCTGGTGTGCGGCCCCCCCCCGATGATGAAGGCCATCAGTGGGGACAAAGCCCCTGACAAGAGCCAGGGAGAACTCACAGGGCTGCTGGCAAAGCTTGGATACAGTGCAGAGCAAGTGTACAAATTTTGAGATACGTCTTTTCAGCAATTTTTATACCATAGATGTGGTGTGCCTCTGTGAAGTAGCAGGCAGTGTTTGGCAAGGTTATTTGCTCAGTGCTGGCACAGATGATCAGGTACGACTTCATCACAGGTCTAGGCAGACAGTGAATCAGGCGGGGACTAGAAAGCAGCACTGCATCACGCACAGCGTTGTATCCTGACGATTTACGGGTGTACTTCCGTTTCTGAGTTTCGTCCGGAGTGCTCGTGTTTGCATTTACTTGTGCGCAGTGAGGCTTCACAGGCTTAATGCTTGGCGGCCTGGAAAGAGGCTTCTCTACAGGCCATTCAACCTGTGCACTCCTCATGCACCTGTATTATGTTGAAATTAGGGTAAGATGCCCTCACAAGAGAACAAACCAGCCCAAAACATAAGAGATGAACATGGAGATTTATATAGACAGTGGAGCGGTGCACAATCACACAAGACATGAGTATGTACGCGACACTTTGACAACAGAAACGAGTTTTATTACACCACAAAGAAAGTCCCAGAGCTATTTGAGATGAATCGAAGTGAGTTAAAAGTCCCCCCTCACTTCCCCCTTGTGCCTCACCCATGCACCACCCTGAGGCATTCAACCAATGACCTACTTCAACACCACATTGCCACTGCAAAATATCTTCTCTGGAGGCTGCCCATGCATACCAACAAATGAATCATTTGCCCCCTACTCTTCTGGCAACACTTGCAGATCTGAAGATGAGTGCTGCAATGCAAAAAACACCTGTCATCCAACTCTGCTTATTTCCCAGCCACTTTACAACAGTTCACATTCAAACATTCCTGCCGGGAAGCTGCCACACAGCTGTATCTTTGGACTGTGTTATTTCAAACTCCTCTGCAAGCTCACAGGGCTTCAACGAATCCTGCAAGCGACACCCGTGCTCCTATCGAGCCGCTTCAGCAGATGGCTGCACTACCATAATTATCTGCCTGGAAGGTTCCCTGTGCACCAGTCTGCAGACAGCTGCATTCTGAAACAGAAAGTGCTGCTCCTCAAAGCTAATCAGACCAAACAGAACCAGAACTAGCTGCCTGGAAAGAGCCCTGTGCAGTAGTTCAGTCCATGAAGTCATCTGAAGTTAACTCTCTTCCTGCCTCTGTAGGTCTGAAGCCTCTCTGCCTGGGGCGTGCATCACAATAAATACTGACAAGATCCTGCATCACGTGACAGCCACGTTCATGTCATGCTGTATCAAAGAGCTGTTCCCATCCCACCTGTTGCCAGACCACAACCGATACAAGGCTGTCCCACGCCAAGAACGTGGCCTTGTGCTGGTTGCCAAAGTTTGCAGGAAGAGGCATGGCTTCTGCTGTGTAAAGTACTCTGTCGTCTGTTTCAAACCCATGTGATATGGAGTGTGACAGGCGCAGCTGCCTGCTTCTCACCCACAGCACACCATGGTTGTGTTTGTGCACCCCGTGCGCTTCAATACCAGATGCTTAATGTGATTACCTACAAGCATTGCAGCAGCAGCAGCAGCAGCAGCAGAGCTGTGATGACGACGCTGATGACGTCATGATGACCTCATCTTTGTCGTGACTGCCAGCCCAGCTGCACAAGAGCACCAACTCCCAGACACCTTGCAGGGTGGCCAACACATCTTCTCACTGCGTGACAACGTTATGCAGCTGCACACCCTTCTGCAACCCAAACGACAACTCCTTGAGATTCTAAACTCCATTGAGATTCGTTTCTTTCTCCTCCTCCGCACGAGGAGGCTCTCCTCCCGTGTCCACGTGACCAGGTTGTAAGACTGCGCTGATGCATGGGCACCATGCATCACACCTGAGCCCTGCAGAGGCAACCGATGCAGCATGCAAACGTTGGCAGAGTTGTGCACAAGGTGTGCAAGCAAGCTGTGCAACCGAGGTTGGCAGACTCTTGTTTGCACAGAGAAGAACTGGCGTACATGAGCTTACATACTCAGCGCCACAGCAGCAACTACTGCAGCTGCGGCGCCCAAGCTTGGCCACTGCTGCGAGCTGCCTGCAACCCCTGAGACGACTTCCAGGTCAAAGTCGTCTTTGACTTGTAGGTCGCTGGAGGGCGCCATCGCATCGCCCTCCTCTGGGTTCTCTGTGAAGAGTGGGGTTCCTGGGGTGATGTCCACGGGGTTGGGCTGCGACAACGGAGACTCTGCAGCACCACATGTCTATTACACTCAGCAATCCAGCAAATATACATCGACCTAAGGCTGCACTGTTTTGATCTTGGTATTTGCGTGACCAAGGTAGTGCTTCTGGGGGCTGCGGCAGAAAATGAAATAGACGAAAGAAAAAAGGTGCATACTGGGTCTGCATGGCTCAGGCTGTATGCGTAATGGATATGCAGCATTGTGTATTTGCTCACGCGCTCGAATTCGAGCACGCTTCCTTGTCCTTGACTGCCTGCGGATTCGTATGCTTGCTCTGCCGCCTGATGTGCTGCCTCTGCAGTGCTTTGTCAACATGTTTTATCCGCACAGACACACTGAAACTGACTTACCAGCTATCTTCACACCATCTGGATCCAGGAAGGCATCCACAACATGCATGACGCCCGCACACGTCTGCACGTCTCTCCGCACAACTGTCGCTGCGGCGATGGAAGGATCGGAATCTTCCGGAGCCACCCAGAGGGAGAAGCCATCGGTCGTGAGCTTGAGCATCGAGCCACTGAGAGTCTGCAGCGTCAAGCCCGCGAGGCCCCCCTCGGCTGCCTGCGTCAATAGCTCATCAAAGCTGTACACGCCTGACACCATATGGCTTGAGAGCGCCTGCAAGAAGACCAGAAACCTGTCAGGTGACATTTCTGTTCAGCTGTGACCACGACTGCTGCATGAAGGGACCATCCCTTCAAGACGTGGTTGACTGTCACCCATTCAGATGTGGTTTACTCCCCATCAACCTCTTATAATCTTCTGATTGCAATCTATTCATCTCCTTTAGAAGCTGACAAGGCAGTGGCACACATCAACACAGATGGCAACACGCAACAGGTACAGCCAGTAGGTCTCAGTAGGTGTGTGGCCTCTAAGTGAAGAAGCATGGATTTGCTGTCTGCAACGTACAAACAGAACCGACCACTTCAATCGGCAGGATTCTACCTACAGCCACGGCATGTACAGCGTACAGATGCAAGAATGAACTCTCCTCAAACTGAGCAACTGATGACTGTGTGCGCAGCACATCTTTGTTGCATAAGGCCTTGCTGAAGGAAAGAGAGAAAGCTTACTGCAAGTCAAGTACAAGGTGCATGCTTTGTTGACAGGAGGTACAGAGACGCAAGTGGCACTGCTACACCTCCACACTCACAGAGGCAAAAGGGGAGCCCTACGTCGACTTTCTCGCTGGCTGTGGATTGCGCGTTCAGGCGCACTTGCACCGCTTCGTCCACAGGCGCAAACACTGTGAACTTTGACGCAAGAGGTGCTTGTGCACTGGCTGCTGTGCTCACCACCAGTCCTGATGGGTCCGCCTGAACAGCACAGCGGCAGGCTGCTTATGTTTCATGCCACAGATGTTTTGGGTGTACGTACTCTTAGACGGCATTTCTTTCTGCTTATGTGCATGTATCGTTGATTCAATACAATCATCAAGTGGTGTGTACGATGCAGTGTACTGCAATGTGATCTATTTTGGCCCAGGAATCATACACAGCACATGGACAGATACAGCACCAGTTTAGCAACTGGTTGCTCGTCACATACACACATGCACAGCACAGCACAGAACATACATGCACAGCAGGACCATGATGCAGTAACAGCATTATACCGTGCTGCAACATGATGATATGAAATAGGCTGCCAGCACACAAGATGAGGGGTCTGTTTTATTGTTAAATGTACTTCATGCTTTGCGAGTCAAGATGCTCTCACCTGTGCACCGTCTATCATCCACACGACGGCCTTGAGCTCTGCGCCAGACGCAGCTTTCGATACTGATACGCACTCCTGCACAAGTCAGGCCACATTCCAGGTTTCAGTCATGAAGAAACTGGCTTCGTGGTATGACAAACACACACACACACACACACACACACACACACACACACAAGTCTCATGTAGGTCTTCTACGTTTCCCTCTGCCCCACCCCTTTGGAGGTGCTGAAGTCAAAGCCCTTCTTGGGTATGATGGGGTTCCCGACTAAGTACTTTTTTGTGCTGTGCTGACACATGCGTCCGTCTCCTGAGATAATGAATGCATGAACCGCACCTTTTCCTACCACCACATACGTCAGTGGTGCAGCCAGGGAGGCCGGGGAAACGTTGAAAAGCGCGACCCAAGAACCGTGCATACCATAAAACCGCCATTTCGACCACTGCATCCTTGCACATCTCCATCATTCCCATCAGTCATTAGGATTTGTGCCTGCGGGCTGAGTGATCGCTGGTTCGAGACCTATCGTCACCTTTTGGTTTCTACTTTTTAACAC